>QLOK01008106.1:1427-16698 GCA_003313805.1 Tricholoma flavovirens
GGTCAGGAGACTGTGCAGGCCACTTGAGGACAGTAATATTATTGTCCTCAAACCATTTCTTGGCCTTCTTACTGGTATGCTTGGGGTCATTATCCTGTTGAAAGATAACATCATCAGTAGTTTTACCCCATTACTCCAGTGTTTCTGAAGTTCATCCTCCATCATGCTGACATAAAGGTCAGCATCCATCCTTCCTTCAATCCTGGTAGCATATCCAATACCATCCCATCCCATGCACCCCCACATCATCAAATTTCCACCTCCAAACTTGACTGTTCCCTCAACCAATCTATCACTCAGACCTTCATCACTATCTTTCCACACATATTTCCTTCCATCTGACCCCAACCAGTTAATTTTGGTTTCATCTGACCATATTATCCTTTTACAATCCTCCAGTGTCAACTCAGCATGCCTCTCAGCAAACTCCAGTCATGCACAGCAGTGGTGAGGCTTGAGTAGGGGGTGTTTTCGCTTGACTACAGGTTTCATGCCTTGTTTCTTGAGGTGGCGACGAAGTGTTCAGGAAGAGAAGGGGGTATTGGTGATATCCTGGAGTGTATGTGCTGCTTTAGTGGCATTCTTCACCTTTCCCATATGAATAATCCGCCTGGCATAGTCAACATCAGCAGTAGTAATGTAGTGAGTCATGAGGGGGTCTTTCAGTACTTCACACTACAAGAACATGAATAACGTATATATTTTGTGTAGTAGAGTAAAGTATAAAAGATCTCCATTAATTACATAAGACTGGTCCTTTATAAGGGCCAGTCAGAAGGTATAGCAATGAATTATAATAGAAACAAATAATGTCTGGACCACCACACCCTTCCCTTTTGGCTTCAGCCGACAGCGGAAGGCAGCCATCATTTTTGGTGTAAAAGGGACGATCTACATCCTAGTAGAATCATCCTTGGGCTCATCCCTGTCGAGCAATCCTAGCTTGTCGAGGGAAAGGTCATCTGCTGGTTTTGTTGATGACACACCCGTGAAAACCTCCGTGATCATTGCTTCATGCTCAGGGCTGGGTGTGAAGTTGATTGTCTGCTCGAGGTTGGTAAGGATGGTACTTGAGATACCGGTGTCTCAGGGATTTCTCTCTGTGCTCGGAGACCCGCTGACAACACGGGGTCAGGGTCATCCTCAGAAACATCATCAGTGCTGTCACTGATGCTTCCAGCTTTCTTTTGCCATGAGAAATTAGCAATGACCATGAATCGGTTGGAGGACTTTCCTCCTCTGAACCCTCTCAGAGGAATCCCTGATTCAACCCATCGTTTAGTCTTCAGGGCCCTCTTTTGGCCTGGAGTGAGTTTGGTGGTGATGGGTACACCACTCCAGCCACCAGTTGGGTCAGGATCAGAGCCCCTGTGCCCTCCATCCATTTGGCTAGGTTGAGCAGGGGCCAGTGTGGATGGCCCTGCTAAAGTCAGTGGCGGTACACTACTCCATTCCGCTATCGGCTGTTCAGGAAATCCCCAGGATGTTCCTAGTGGATATGTACCAGATCCAGCCAGGGATCCAGCTGGAATACTAGGGGGACCACTCCTCAGAGGGACAGTCAGTTCTCGCTTTCTCTTTGGTCGAGGGCATGAGAATGAGATGTCAGTGGGGCCAGGTGTCCACCAACGGGGTTTGGTCATCAGAGGGGTGTCCTCTGGACTAGGCTGTGATTGCCTCAGTCGATTCAAGATCACTGAGGCCACCTCAGGCTCTTCCAGGCGAGGGTTGCTGGAGTTGGCCATATGAGACAGCCAACCGAGAGCATAATAGTGTGCTTCACAGACTTTGTGGTCCATGACTCCCATTGCCACAAGGTGTCAGATGACCTTTTTGATGGTGGTATTGTCAGTGACTCTCAACAAGGGTTGTTGAGAGTGGAATGAGGCCAGGGCAATGTGCTCACGCTCTCGCTCCTGGCGGTATAGCCCAGGGAGGACAAATACCTCTGCCAAGCGGAGGAAGAGTCCAAACTTTTGCTGCTGGGATAATCCAGCGGGGACTTGTTGCTGGGTCAGGAGGTTTTCCCTGACATGGGGAAGTGAGACCTTGTGCTGGTCCAGCAGGATACACAGCGTGGATTGCCACTGGTACCAATGATGGTGCATGAACTGAGCCCAGAGCTCAGCTGAGTCTGTCATGCTCAGTTGCTCCAAGTGAGTGGGGTCTCTCAGTTGATGCACTCCATGGTTCAACTGTTGCTCCTCTGGGAGCCAGCTTGGAAGCCTCCAGCTAGCCAGAGCATGAACCATCAGCAGACTTCTAGCCGCTGGTGGGATCTCGTTGATGTAGCGCACATACCCGTGTGCTCATTGGAGGTCAGGGTAGTTGTCAGGGTTATGTGCCTCCTGAGTCCAATGGTCAACTTCCTCAGTATTCTGAGGAATGGCCGACGGAAGTGTCCCTGGTGGCCTGCCTGCCAGGATCCAGTTTGCCAGTCTCAATACTCGAGATACTGAAGCTTGGTGCTTCAGTGGGGGAAGGGTAGGAAGGGGTGGATATGCGGCCTTCATCTTGACATCTGCGTCCCTAACTTGGGGAGGCGCAACAGGTGTAGCAGCCAGCTTAGAGGTGGCAGCCACATATAGGTTCCTCTGAGGCATCTCAGATGGGAGTGAAGGCTCTTGAGTGCGAGGCCTCTTAGTTCTTCGATCATCTAATAGACTCCTGGCATGGTCTAGTTCATCCTCAAGGTCCCGGATGGAGTCCTTGAGTCTCGAAATGTCCTTGTCATAATCGGTGAAGGTTCTATTGTATTTGGCCCTTAGAGAGTGGGTCAAATCATTGTCTTGATGGTCTCTCACATTGAAGAATTCAGAATCCTCATCTAGGGCATGCCCATAGATGTGTAATGCATAGTCTCAACACATGTTACATTGGCCTCGATGGACGAGGTTACTGTGCTCATCGCTGCACCACGAACTGGTGGTATAGGCACTGGTGCCAACACTGTCCCTTCTCTGTCGTTCTCCTTGGGCGCTCTGTTGGTTGACTCAGGCCTGAGTTCATAGTTCACCAGGGCTTGGTGAACAATGTGTCCTCATTCTTTCCTCTTCGCTGTCCAAGCTGGGTGGCTCAGACCTCCTCCTCCTCTCCTTCCTGTTTCAAGATCGATCCCCAGGGTTGATCTCACGTGATCATTGAGAATGGTTGTACTTGTCGTCGTCCCCCATGGGGTCATCTCTGTCTTGATGGTTCGCCATGGTGAGTACCAAAGCGATGGGAAAAGAAAAAAAAAATTGAACTCCATGGTGTGTCATATACAGTTGCCGAGTTTGAATCCTCAGTCAGCTGTGGGCTCACATGATCTGTGTCCCAGCTGATAAATGTGAAGTTGTTTGGCCCAAAAGGATAAGCCAAACAGCAGCAAAGTTGGCCCCACTGGCCCTAACCCTAACTTCAAAGGGGTCTAGGCCCTTCCCTTTCATTTCCCTCTGCGCACAGTGCCTGCTGTGCACTGCTGGAGGCACCTCCAGTCACTGATGCCCATAAGCAACAGGTAAGAGTCCAGAGCTGCAAGTTCATTGCAGTTTGCTAGAGGTTCCCAAGTGGTGTCGCCCTGGCTCCACTTAACCTTGAATTGGATGTTACGGCCCACCCATCTGTGGGCCGTAATCTCTTCCACATACCATTCAGTGTCATCAGGTGCACTGAAGTCATATGCATCCAGAGTATGCCTGTTGGGAAACAAAGCATCATTGTTGGGGTGATGTGGCCTGAGGAGGCTCACATGGAAACACAGGTGGATATGCCTGCACTTGAGTTCTTCAGGGAGTTCCAACTCATAGTTGGAGGACTCAGGCTGTGCTCATAGGACCTTGTAAGGGCCTATGAACTTGGGTAGAGGTTTGCTGGCCCATCCCTTGGGAAGGGCCAGGTTCTTGGTCGACAGGTAGACCAGGTCTCCCTGTCGGACATCAGGCTCATTGTGCCTGTGTTTGTTAGTATAGTATCACTGAAATACTTGTTCAGCTATAATGCAATCATGTGTGACTGCCATGTTGCACAGGGCATTCATTGCGAATGTGTGCACCCCAGGCAGGAAGCGCTCTGCAAGTGGAAGGGCCTGCATCATGCGAGGCAGGAGTCCACCACATATCTCCAATGGGGCCATGCCTGTTGCTCTGTTGATGGTAGAGTTTATGGTGAACTCTACCAAGGGCAGTAGTTTCACCCAATCCCTTTGGTTGGATGAAATCATCGCATGTAATATCTGAGCGATTGAACGATTCGCTCTCTCAGTGATACCATCCGTCTGAGGGTGGAATGAGGTGGACATCAATAACTTGATGTCCAATATACAGTGCACTTCATGCCACCATTTCGATGTGAATTTCGAGTCTCGATCACATATGATCGATTTTGGGAGTCCATGAAGTCGGACAATCTCCTTTATGAATAAGGGAGATAGCTCGGTGGCTGTCGTCGTCATGTTCAATGGTATCAAGTGAACCATTGAAGATAGGCAACAGATAACAACCCATAGGTAGTTGCACCCATCGGACTTGGGGAATGGCCCAATGAAGTCCATGCCTATGGACTCCCATGGTCAGGCGGGGGTTGGTAGGGAGTGCAGCTTGCCATGAGGCAAGCGATATTCCCCATTGAGTGAACACATCATTTGCACAAGTTGCAGAAAGTCTCAACCTCGTATTGAAGTTGGGGCCACCAATACCAATGGCAGATGTATTCTGACGTCTTCAACAGGCCAAAATGCCCTATGATCATGTGGGCCTGCTCAATTATGCGACCATGTAAGGTTGTACCCTTGGATTTGGTAGAGGGAACACACAATACTTCCTCCCCACCTCAGTTCTTCATCTATATGAAGCTGTCCCAGATCTTGAAACCTGGGTGATCCTCAGGCTTTTCAAGTATCTTCTTGAAAACACAGTTGATGATATATCCTTTCTGGATGTTGTCATGCAAGGGGTCCCACTCCATCATGAACTTCTGGAGATTGGGACCTCTTGATTGAGATTCAAAGATCGAAGGGTCATCCTTCAATCCTTCATCCTGGTTGGGAGAAGGGTAACCTTCCCTTTCCTTGCTTGCACTCATATGCAGAGCAGCACTTTCTCACTCTTCAATTCTTTCTCAGAGAACCCTGAATTGTTTGCTGACCCATCATTCCTGATATGGTTTCAATTACCCGATTCTCTTACTCAAGGTGCCTGTCCCACAGGAGATCCTCATGGTCTGGATCAAGCTGTACATCTGCAAAGATGTAGTGCTGGACTAGAGGGGCATCATCCCAAGAGTCAAACTGGTAGTAGCAGGACAAAGCATCCGCTACCTTGTTCAGTTTACCTTTGACATAATGAATGTCAAAGTCAAAATGCGATAGATATTCCATCCATCATGTTTGCCTGGCAGAAAGTCGATGCTGGGTTTGGAAAAACTCCAGCGCCTGGTGATCGGTGACAACATGAATACGTCTGCCAATTAGTTTGTCTTCCCACTTGAGGAGAGCCTCAAGTATGGCTATTGTTTCATGCTCAAAGGTCCTGTAATTCCTTTGAGCATCTGAGAACTTCTTGGACAGGAAGCTGGCAGGCTGACACGTCTGCCATTCCAGTCCCTGCCCATACATTGCTCCAATCCCAAAGACTGAAGCATCACAAATCACCCAGATAGGCTTAGGTGATTCATGGTCAATCGGCTTCAGCACTGGAGTCGTGCAACAGATGTTTTTAATCATCTTGAAGCAGTGGTCATGCAACACCCACCACTGGAAGGCTTGACCATTTCTCATTATTGAAGACAGCAGGCTGGTAAATGTGCTGATGCCAGATACTGCACGAGTCCAAGGAATCTTTGGATCTCGTGGTAGTTACGAGGTGTCTTCCACTCTCATATCCGCACCATCTTGTCGCTATCGGCGTGAAGACTGTGCTCATTGATCATATGACTGAGACACTCTACCTTTTCAGCCTAGAGTTCGCATTTCTCTGCTCCCAGGAACAGGGAGTGATCTTGTAATTTGATAAACACCAGCTCCAGATGTTGCTGGTGTTCCTCGATGGTTTCGCTAAAGATGAATATGTCGTCCAGGTAGACATGGACAAATACTCCGATGTAATCTCGGAATATAGCATTCATCAGCTGTTGGAAGGTTGATGGTGCATTACAATCGCCTTGTTGCATAACCAGGCTCTCATAGATGCCCTGAATTGTCAAGAAGGCGGTTTTCCAAACATCCTCTGGTTCCACTCCAACTTGCTCATATGCATCCGAGAGATCAATCTTTGAGTGAAATGTAGATTGAGCGACATTAAGCCTTATTAGGTCTTGATCTGGGAACAGTGTAACATCCTTCACTGTGTTATTGTTACGTTTCTGTGCATTTATAACAGTATGTAATTTCCCATTCTTCTTAGGTACTACAAGCATTGGAGTGACCTGCTCGGCTTGAGCAGGGCGCCACCAACCTGCCTTGCAGTATTTGCTTATCTTCTCAGCGAGGGGCTTCCTCATCAAGTCAGGACAATGGTAATTGTACTTCTTCCCATTGTCCACCAACAGAATATGGTGGTTTATCTCCCACAAGGGAGGTAATTTATCAGGGACACCACTCAGGATGTCCTGACAAGACTGTTTCCACTCCTCCCTGAGGCGTGGGAGGTCCTCCTTTGAAAAGTGGCCCTCTGCCTTGGCTTTTCCAGCCAGGTTTTCACAGATGGTGAACAGCACGTCGTTCAGGTCATCGACCTGTTCAGGTGGTAGCGCTGCAGGGACGGACACATCGAACGGTTCACATTCAAGATTTGGTCCATCAGGAAAGTGATCCCAAGTAAATTCGTGGACAATCTCCTCTAGATTGTTTCTGTTTTCCAAGGCTTCTCCAGGTCCCAATAAAATAGGATCTGAAGTTTTCAAACCAGATGGACAAGGTTTGTCAATGTTGTCCACCTCTTCTACCTCCACTGTTCGTCGTTGAACCAATGGAGGCTGTACTCGAGTTGAACTTGGACCCTCTTTGTCCAGGTCCTTTTTCTTGTGAGTGGCTGGTGGGCTGCTCAGGAGTCACTCATCCCTTGGAGGATGAGGGCACATGGCATCCCTCCTTGCTTGCTTGAAGGAGTTCAGTCCTTCAATAATCATATCAAGGACCCTATCTTTCACTCAGACCTCATCGCGTTCGAAGTCCAAAGTAATACCATGTTTCCTCATGAACATGGTACCAAGGATGGCATCATATCTATCGATGTTGACAATGTCGAAATAATGGTTGTCCTTTGTTTTACCGAATTTGAAGTCAGTAAACAGGCCAAAATTGATCTTTGAATGGCTGCCAACTGTTCCCAGTTGGAGGGGCACAGGTTCTTCTAGCTCATGCACTTTTAGATTTGCAGACGTAGCGAATTCTGGGGAAACCGAGTCAGACGTGCAGCCTGAGTCAAGGAGAACAAATGCTTCCAGGTTGTGAAGCTTCATCTTTGCAATGAAGCATCTGTTGTCTTTCTCGCTCCGGGGTGGGCCAGCTATTTTCTTTGAGGATTTCCTCAAGGTAGCCATGCCTTTGTAGCATGGCTTTTCAACAAATAGGTTGTCCATCATGACACCTAATCTTTCGGAGAAGGTCAAAGCCTTCTCTGATTCATCCTCAGGTTCTTCATCCAAGTCAGATACCGACTGGACGGATGGGCAACTGTTGGAGTCATACCCTGACATAGTTTCACGGATTGCTCCAAGGCATTCCATCTCAGAGTCTCCACTGGTGGCAGACCTACTGTCTGTCTCCCAGTTGTACAGATCACCTTCTGAACTGTACTGGGATCCATACGGGTCTTGATCAGACAAGGCCGATCCATACTCAGAGGGATCACTTCCCTCTGAGTCACTATATGCAGCACTGAATTGTTCTTTTGAGGTCGGCTGCTTGTCCGAGTCCTTTTTTGGGCTCGGATGTTCATCATCCTCCCTTCCATCATTAGGGAAAGGTCTTTGATCAGTTTCAGAGGCTGATCTTTCTCGTGTGGCATACATTTTTGTTGCCAGTCTGGGTTGCCCATACTTGGGGCATTTCTTATCGGTGGAATAATGTGGTCCCCCGCAGGTGTAGCAAGTAGGCAACTTGCTTTCATCAGGCTTCCTGTCTGACTTTTGTCCTGAGTATTGGTGGGGGTGCTTCGGGTTGTGGCAGTCCTGTTCACAGTGATCTCTGTCACTGTGATTTCGTTTATTCCAGTTGGGGTACCCTGATCCAGAAGGTCGAAGGTAGTCACGATATTTCCTATCGTGTTTCTGAGAACAGTCACAAGACTGTTTGCTTGACCTTTCTGGTGAAGGGTTCTTTGGTTTGGATTGCTTGGTCGAAGATGTGGTCTTCAACCTTGTTGAATCCATTCTATGCTTCTTCTCATTGAAGTGTCTCCTCATTTTTCCAATCTCCTCCACCTGGTATGCGTAGTGAAGGATATCGTCTGCTGGACTTGTCTCGGTGGAACATCCTTTGTCCAATACAAAGGATATGATGTTGGTGGGTAACCAGGCCATCAATTGCATCTTGAATGTAAAAGGATCTGAGGCCTGAATCATTCTGGTAGCATATTGCTCCAGTTTGTGGTAATAACTCATAACGCCTTCCTCAGTGTTATAGTTGACATGCCAAAACTTATTGGTCTCGTTGTGAGTAGCATTTTCATGCACGAACCGGTCGTATAAACTGGTAATGACTTCCTTGAAAGTCCAAGCTGCTTGTTGACGGTATGCACTGTCAACACTGTCTTCAAACCAAGTAAGGGCGGTGTTCTCAAGAAACATCACTGTGAATTCCATGCGGTCTGAGTCAAGTTCAGGGCTGCAAATTTTGTTCACCTTTAGCCACTGAAGGAGGGCGTTCAGCCATCACTCAAATCCTTCGGTGTCAGGTAATCCACCATACTTGGGTGGGTTGGGAACTCTGGGGCTGTTCTTGCCCCCAGATGTAACTGTATCAGACGAGACAGATACCTTACTGTCAATCTGCCTATGGATTTTTCTATGGATATCCCTCAAGTATTTTGAGGGATGGCGAGAACCTTTCTCCCTATAGGAATCAGGGTGGGTAGTCATAGACCAGTATGGGCTACTGATCCAATTCCAGTTACTCTTCCAGATGGGTTTCATCTGGAATGACTGTGTGAGCTTTCCCTACATCCATTGCTGGATGAAGGATGTCTGAGGGCGTCTTCCTCTGTTCAGGAGGAGGATGCAGTGTTTTCATCACTCGTTCCATGATACGATGAGTTGGAACTACTTCCACTCATGTCAGGACCATCCCCATCTCTGCCAGGGTTTCCTCCATGGCTGGCATGACTCTGTGCTGGCTGTCTAGGCCTCATAGCTGGTGGGTGGTCTTGACGATGATGGTGGTCACCCTTGTCCCAAGGGTCGCCCTCCTTGTCAACACGAATCCCTTGATTGGGGATTGTTGTGGATTGTCCATCCCTGATGTTGCCATCACAAATTCTCTGCAGGACAAATCCGGTCTTTGTTGATGTAATGGACCTTCTTCTCAAAAGGTCCCTGGTGCATCTAGACAAGGGCTATTGTGCTTGTCAGTGGTGTGGCCCCCTCACTCCACATTCTGGGTAGAGCAAGGGATAGGCCTCTGGGGAAAATTACTGGCATAGTGTTTAACCAGTTTACGAAGTTGGAAATCCAACTCCTCAGGTTTGGTGTCCTTTGCTTCCCTGCAATGGACATATATATCGCTAGCAAATTGAGCAAGGTGCTCAACTTCTGCTTCAATGTCAGATTCATCACCTCAAGGCTGGACCTTGAGAGGGTTTCTTCTCGTCGCCTCGGCATAGCCTGGCGCCTTCAGACATAGGCGATACTGGCGATGATCCCAGTACGGTAGGCCAATGTGCCGCAAACAGTCGAGGTGACTTGTACTCCGGACTATTATGTGGGCCATCGAACGGAGTTGTACAGTCGATTTTAAATCCAGGGCTCAAGTCACTCAACCCAGGAGGTTGGGTGTATCCAGCATGAAGGCTCAGACTGGACAGCTCATCTCGTCAATTACTCTTTGACGAGAAAGATTTCTTGGAGTCGACATCTCTGTCAGCGGCATCTTTGTGGTTTTTTAGACTGGCAGATGATGATTCTAATCACCTCGAAGCAGATATATGCACTTCGAGGGATGTGGGATCCTTCTGATGGGAGGGATTAGTCCTCAAGGTTCTTGTATACACCTCGAGTGGTCGAGTGGGGCTATCTTCTCCTGGGGGATGCCCAGGAAATCCAGAGCCGGCTGGTGCTTGATTTGTCATCTCTTCATGAGATGCCTGCTAGCAGACTTCACTCTACTACTTGTGTTGGCCTTTGGAACCATGGCCGGGGTTTTGTTTGATGTTCTTCAGCAATGAGGAAAGAAAAAAAAAAATCTGAATGCAGGGGTTGATTCTTCTGGTTGCAGGAGTCAATTCTAAGCAGTGGACAAAGCAAATTGGTCTTGTGCACCTTTCATGATGGAGATGCTTCCGTCGCAGATCACATCGAGAATTTTCTCCCTCACGGGAGAAGATCAGGGTCATGTTGATGACAATCGCTGATGGGGCAATGTCAAGTATAACTCTATACAAGTTGTAGTGTTCAAAAAAGTGTAGTGAGTCATGAGGGGGTCTTTCAGTACTTCACACTACAAGAACACGAATAACATATATATTTCGTGTAGTAGAGTAAAGTATAAAAGATCTCCATTAATTACATAAGACTGGTCCTTTATAAGGGCCAGTCAGAAGGTATAGAAATGAAACTATAATAGAAACAAATAATGTCCATATCACCACAAGTAAGCTTAGTAGGTCGACCACCAGATGACTTTGGTTGGTCAGAACAGTGCTCAGAGCGAATGTGACTAATAGTAGCAGTGCTGAGACCAGTTTGATGAGCAATTGGGCATACTGAAAGGCCAGCATCAAGAAGTTCAAGAACATGAAGTGTGTTATAGTCTGAGGTTGAGGGGAATCCATGTGGAAACTGATCAGTAATCTGGAGGGGTATCAAAGAGAATTTGGCTTGAACTTTTAAGAAGTTGCACCCTTCGCTTGTTACAGTGTTCAATTTACTGGAGGGTGATCAGGAATTCGAGTAGGGGACCGATCGGAAGTCCGAAGACAAAGACAAGAGGGTGATTAACATATGAGTAATCATGTGGTAACGTGTGGTAATGTCTGATATTCAAATTGCAGAATACAAATGAAATATCTAAGTTTAAATACTAATACAAAATCCGAGATCGGAGATTCAATTGGAGACCGAGGTAAGAGCTATGTACGTTAGCTGTGGTTGGCAGTATGGGTGGTACCTGAGGTATTAACCCAAGGTAAAATCCTATGAGTAACTACAGTAACTATGTACGAAGTCTACAATATGCACTGGGACAGAATCTGATTGATCTCAACAAATATCAGAGTTTGGAGCAGTGTTCCATCAGAAGTCCGAGTCGGGTGGAATGGAACATAACAAAGTGTTTGAGCAGAAGAGAGCTTGTGCATGATTGGTGGGGGGTTGGAACGAGATGCCAACTGGTGGAGAGCTCTTATATATACCTAGTCACATGATATTGTTTGTAACTGTTTATAATAAAATCATGTGATTTGCCCATATTTCTGACTAAAAAATCAGTGCAACAAAACTGTTACAATGAGTGACTGAATTAAATGGTTTATTTAACTTATGAAATGATGTCACATGACCCTAAGACCTTTCAGGCAACCTCTTGTGATATTGAGGTATGCTCCATAATACTTTTAAGAATTCTGAAATTTTATTTCCTATTTTACAGACTGATCTATACAAATACACAAAACATTGTAACAGTTTTGTAAGCTACTGTATATCCTAGGTTGAATATGCCTTGAAGCTCGTCGCTTCAGGCACAATCACCATTGCAATGGTAAGACAGGCAAAGGGGCAAGTTCTGACCTTACCAAAACAGATGAATCACACAACAGGAAAGCCTTCAAAACTCACTGTGTTCAGTTATGTGCTGTGGGGCACGTGTTGCATCTCTTACATCAAATCAGCAAAAAACCTATCAAAACCTTGATTTGATGAAATCATCATGCATGCTGTGGATTACATGAAGGTCAGTCAAACCGTGGATGATGAAGATGTAATCAAGATACCCGATGATGAGGTTGAGGATATCCAGGCAAACATTGTCGATAATTCCTCTAGCAAAGGAGAAGACTGTAAGTTACTTTCTTTGGATGTTGGCTGATTATACTAATTACTGTTTATTACTCTCTGGAAGAGGTATGAGTGATGACAGACATTTCTCCAGTTCAGGTGCTATGGGCAGTTGATGGTTGCTTTCCCAAAGAAATATATGATTTTTTTTGGTCTGAATCTTCTTAATGATGCTTTATGAATCCCCTTAATGAGCATATCTGAGCTCTATTTGCCCCTCTTCTGAGACTTTGATATTATACTAAGCAAATTCAGCAAAACAGTAAGACAAAATAAGTCATTTTCAGCAGAGGACCCTACTTATTCTAAGGAAGATCTTAATGATATTTTCCTTAATTTTGCTTAATTCTGAGATAAGCAAACATAATAAGACAATAAGCATTGATTCATCCACATCACAGGTGATACTCAGGACACACACCAGTACTCTTTGCATTGCGGATAACAGGTCTATACAGTAGTCTGATTGGCCTTGATTGACCTCAAACAACTTCCATCACATTTTCAAGCAATCTTGTGCAATATCAAGCCCCTTGAACATCTTCGTTCTAACTTTGAGCACTAGCAGGACTTTCCCATACCTCATACAACCCCTGTGAACCTCATTCAATAAGTATCAATCATATTACAAACATTCAATTGACCATGAACAGCTGTACTTTACTGTCCCCCACCTAGTCCGATCAGAATGCTCGGAATCCCAGCAGATTCCGAGTGGAGTCCTGACAAATTCCTAGCTGACCTAGGAATTCCTAATCGTCTGAGCGGACTTCAAATAAATTCCGAGCAGGATAAAATTTCTAGCAGTTTTATTCTGAGTAAAGTCTGAGCATCCGAGTAAATTCCTAGCACAATCTCTAAGGGCCTGTTCAGGTCCCCGGTATTGGCTCAGCTCCCCTGCCAAAATCAAAGACGTCCACCTTGACAACCAAGCTGATGGTTTCCAGCGTCTTCGGTAGCAATTTGGAGGTGTCACGCAAGTGACATTGCATCAAAATACAGTGAAGCTTGTGTTTCTACGTGCTACTAGCACATCCATTCTTTACCATACATCTAATCTCTTAATATCATGGCGAAATCTAAGTCTAAATCCAAATCTAAAACCTCTGGCAACACATCTGATAAGGAAAACGAAGGAGACCGCTGTTCTTGGACTCTCGACAATGACAAGATCCTTTTGGATGTTTTACGAGAACAGAAAGTTGCTGGAAATCAGTCCAAGAGTGGATGGAAGCCCCAGGCATGGACTGCTGTGGCCCAAGCACTCAAAAGCCATGGAAAACAGGGTGGAGGTGAGAAGACAGCAACAAAGTGCCAGGATCATTTCTCCAATGTATGTTTCCTGTACTTTCTTAGAAATGGCTTGTACCTCTGCTCACCCAATCTATAGTTGAAGAAAAACTACAAGGAAGTTGACAAGCTGTGAAATCTTTCAGGTTTTGGGTGGGATGACGAGAGGAAACTGGTAACTGCAACAGATGCAGTCTGGGAAGCTTATCTGGCCATAAGATCATGTACATATTGGTGTTATTGCGATACTTATAAATAAATATGACAGGAACACCTGAAAGCTGCATGCTGGCGTAAGACGACCTTTCCACTCTATGATGAGATGGATTTTCTTGTCAGTGGCATCATCACAACAGGCGTGGGTGCATTTCATGCTGGCTCTCAGCCCTGCATCATTTCAAGGGCTTCTCAGTCTGTTCCTGCAACTTCTGCCTCACTTGGTCCTGTTGATACAGCTGTTTTGCAGTCGCCTCCGCTCTCGCAGCCTTCTTCAGCATCACAGCCACCTTCCTTGTCACAGCCACCTCTAGCCTCACCTTCAGCCTCACAGCCACCTTCAGCCTCGCCACCTCCAGTCTCACAGGTGGCTAGTGCTACAAGTGGTATATCATCCATTTATGATGATGAGCTCGCCAGTAATACCCTGGGCAGCAATGAAAACAATGTGAGAATGGTCCATGAATATCTACTATTTATGTTTTTCTCACAATTGCTGCAGAACACTTCTGTGACACCCAATCAGTCTACATCTCGTAAACGTACTCGTGCACCATCTGAATCTCCAAGTCCTCCCTCATCTCAGCCACGAGGCCATCGACACAAACGGGGTGCTGATGCTGTTTCAGATGTTGCTGATGCTATTTGTGGCTTGTCCAATGCATTAGCAGAGTCTAACAAACACCCTCCCCCCACACCTGAGCATCGCAAGGCTGCCATTCAACTCTTGGAAGATGATGGCGAGTTTTCGGATGACGATCAAGTACAGATCATCAGTCTTTTTGCAAGCAAGTCTGAGGCAGCAGATTCCTTTGTTTCTATTCGCAAGAAGAGGATACGTACTGCCTACATTCAATCCAAACTCACAACTGCTGATTTTTAATTCAGTCAATCATTCATATTCCCAATATTCAGATATTATTACTGTATATACTTCCTATTTTCTATTGTGATACATGATAATACCTCCTGTGCGTTACACAACATACCCCATCTGGATACCTTTATTACCATTACTCCTGTTGTTCTCTTAAAATAGCCTGATAGTCATCCCACATTTTTTTGGCAATGTGATCCCGACGAGCTTCTGCTCATTTCTTCTCTTCTTCTGTGATCTGAAAACCCAACTCTTCCTGGCTAATCTCTCGGGGCTGAACAGGACCTTCCTCTACTGTGTGAGTGGATGCAGTAGCAATTCCCCCATCCATAGAAGGCATTGTAGCATTGTCCAAAGGATCATGGACACGGATGAAGTTGTGCAAAGCACCCACTGATGATACAAACTTGGATTGCATGTCTTCTGAATATTCTGGTGCTGCTCGAAGAAGATTGAAGCGTCTTTTGACAACTCCAAAAACTCGCTCAATTACATTCCGAGCTTGAGCATGTTGTAAATTGAAGAGTTCTTGATGTGTTTGTGGCCTATAATATATGAAGATCAGTGAATTGTCAATTGATCAATTGAAAGAAAATACCTCTGATTTCCTCGTGCCCATTCCTTAAGATGATAGCATACACCACGATATGGTGTCATCAGCACATCACAGAGTGGAAACCCTGCATCAGCAAGAAGATATCT
>QLOK01008112.1:0-14278 GCA_003313805.1 Tricholoma flavovirens
CAGATTGACCACAAACCCAGCACCTGCCACCATTACCTGCTAATGATGGGGAGATGACAACAATGATGGGGAGAAAACATAACAGGTGCCAAACAACATTTATCTTCAATGAGTTGTTTTGGGCCAGTTGTTGTATTGATGCCCGTCGTTGTTGGCATATGAGGCGGCAGCAGCATCACTGGTGGTAGTTCTGGGCAGTGACGTGTTGTACCAGCATTCGGATGTCTGTTTTGAGGAAATAGAGAATCAGTTGTGACTTGGCATGGAATGGGGTGGCCTGCGTACCTGATGTATAACCTGCGCCACAGCCCTGCTAACGCTCCCTTGCAACCGCTGGTGTCAAAAGGTCTTCACATCCCAGTTGTATGGGGAGGATGTGGGAAGCAGTGCACGTTGTCGTTGCAGTTTGGATTTATGTAACCTAATAATGAATGAAAAAAGGTTGTTAGTGAGTAAAAAGAACAGTAAAGTAGCTTACCTTTGTGGTTTAGCGGGCCCCCTGGCCAATCAACGCTTGTCAACGAGAGGACAAAGTGTCGCACTAGTGACAGGGACAACTTTGACAGAGGTGGCAGTGCTCAAGTTGCAAGCTATCACAATTTGATTTGAAACGCCGAAATTATTCGAGTCTTGACTGGCGTAATTGTCATTTGGCACATAATTTTGCATAAACCGTTGATTCGAAAGCCCAGGTTACATGAAATTTATATGAGAATGAAGTGGCTAGTATTTGATGTATGTAATGAAGTCACCCAAGATTCATGAGCCTGCAACATTGAGTAAAAGTTAGGTACCATACAACACAGACAATAGGATAATTACATGTCAAGTATTGTGTGATGATTGAAGTAACCTGGCACCCGTTGAAAAACCCTGCTAGCAAGCAATTACAGGTGGTTGGCATTCGTTGTGGATGTCGCTTTTGGGACTCCTGTTGACACGTGTCGTCCTTCCCTGTTAACAGACGTCGGTGGTGGGATAAAGGTACTTGCATGGACATATGCAGCCCATCTTGAGATATTGCGAGAGTTCCAAAAATTACTACTAGTAAAGCTGAACATCAGAGTACATTGAGAGAATATTACGAAGCCTAAGTATATGTAGAATGTGGACGAAAATTGGGATGAAATGTCTGATCTCGCATGTTAAAGGATGACTGATGAAAGAACTCAAGTTATGACATGGCGAACTTCCGGCTCAGGTCCAGGAGGCTTCGAAATAAATTTTCTAGGAACAACCGTGTAGCTACTGTATATTTTATACATATATAGCTAGTTAAACAGTTAAAACAACCGTATCCGTTTAATTTACCTTTCGGGAGTAAACATATACTAAACGGTTGGAGCCTTATGTCTGTCTCATTCAGTAATTGCCATGTGCATGGAATTTCAGTCAGGAAATACTTGTTGTATTTTCTGGGATTCACTTTTGAATCTTTTCCTTTTCTGCCTTGAATTCTGAGCAGTTCCTGTCCGCTGCTCTGTGTCCTTTGGCTCCTGTACCTGTACAGTTAGTACAACAAAGTTTGATGTGTCTGTGATGGTGCACTGTGAAGTTCGGTGCTGCTCGCCACAGTGTGCACAAGTGTCATGCGTTGCTTGCAATCTGGTACATAGTGACCGAACCTCTGGCACTTTAAGCATCTTCATGGTTCAGTCAACATTTTATGTATGTTTACATGTTTCCCTTCGATGAACATACCCCCTTCGATCACTGAGTTGGCTCTGTGTCGACTGTTGAAGCCAAAAACTATGTGGGCCACCTTTTGATTGCTGGTGCAGAGGTGTGCTGGTTTGATGTATTTTGAGTATGCTATGGCATTGGTGCATAGCCCGCTGTCCTCCTCCACTTTCATGTGTACATAGCTGGACCCTGCTTCAAAGGTGGTGGGGATGAACTCTGTGATAACATAGTATAACTTGTTGCGCATGTTGGATGTGCCAACGTAGTTCGCCATAAAAGATTTTCGTACTTCGTTCTGTTTCAGCCAGCTTGCAGCCTCTCTGGTGCTTAGTTGGTAGAGTACGCTCCTGTTTTGTAGTTTCTTCGCTCCTACAAAGGCTGTTCCCGGAGGTTTGTTGTCTGCTTTGATTCCCATAAGATCTAAAGTGGTGTTAGCTTTCACTACCAAATCTTTCTCTGAAAGAGGTTCAAGTGTGTTATCAGTGGCATCTTTATCTTTTTGTATTAAAATTTGCTTATTGGTGATATCTCCCCTTGTTATTGCAGATGCATGTGCAATGGGGATCTGTTGTTGCATGACAGATGCATATGTTGTGACTTGATGAGTGTGGTGGGGTGTTGCCATTGCCATTGCTAAGTGTTCTGTGGTCTTCTCAGTGAAATCTTGCATTGCTTGCATTAGTTGTTCCACTGTTTTCTGGAAGCTGTCCTTGAAGTCATCCATTTTGCCAGTTATTTCTGTTGCAGCTGTTGTTATGTGTTCCACTGCATCGTGCATTGTTTCAACATTGGCAGCAAATGTTTCCATGTATTTGTCCAGTTGAGTCTTGACTGACACCATGATCGCATCTGCCATTTGTTGTCTGTTCGCATCGGTCAGAAGGAAGCGACTGCCCTAATACCATTAAGCTTTCAACCCTCTAGACACCGCACTCGCGAGCTGTAGAAGTATGTAAGATAAGGTTGGTAGATCAACAGGATTACTGTGCATTAAATATTCTTTCGACATCAGGAAATTGACAGCCTGTTCTCTCGTTCATACATCGGTGGCCACGCCCTCCGCGTTCTCGAGCTCTTTTTGTGCTTTTTTTTTTCGTTGTTGTTGCGCTCATTTTCAGTCTTGTTTGTGGAGGTGTGGATGCAGGTTGAGACATGATAGTATGTACAGTCAGTGGGTTCTGTAGGATGTGTATTGATGCTATTCTATTCCTTCGTTCTGCCTCCTTCTCTTCTCCTTCAGTTCTATGAACCGTGTGAAATGTTGAGATGGTGGTGGTACGAGATCAAGGAACGTCGGGATATGTAGTACAGTTAACTGATATGATTAGTTTTAGTTAATAGTTGCTAGGTGTTCCTGGCAAATTCCTGCTCAGCATGCTTCTGCCAGATCCTGTCAAGAGCACTCCCCTGGATCGGCACCTCCACAGCTTTGGGAGAAACATGAGGGATGACTTTCCTGTGCATTAGGGCTGAGAAGGGCATAAGCTTAGGCAGCAGACCACCTACCGATTCCACCAGCTGAGAAGAGCTTCAACTTCTTTCTTCTCCCTGGGATCATCAAGCATATCAAAAAGACTCATGTAAAATCATTTGGAATCAGTAACCTTGTCAGTCCTTGAAAACATGCTGGCAGAGCTTAGTGCAAAGCAAACCTATCATTATAAAAAATCGGTCAGAAATTCTTGATAAATCAATGTGCCACTGACCTGGGTGGCAATATATGCTAATGAACCTATGGTAACAGAAGTCATGCCATGCATGTGTGTGTTGCCTGATCTTGTTGCTTTTGCATTGTCATGGTTGGCTGAACTTGGAGATGTAAAGACATGTTTGTAAGCCTGTATTCAGAGCGTTCACAGTAGCCATTTTTCACATCATTTTTGACTTCATTTTTCGGTCCATTTTGATCATTCTTCTGCCAAACAACCAAAAATGATCCAAAAATGAAGCTGAAAATGAGCTGAAAATGGCCCGAAAATGGCTACTGTGAACAACCCTATTATTTCAGGCTCTTCCCTCAGGCTGTAGGAAAGCATTAAGTCGCAACACACCAAAACCAAGAACTGGCTGCGCAAAAGCCCCTCCCAAGTATTCTTGACATTGAACTTGTTGACTTTGTACAAAAACAGCAGCCATTGATCACCTTGGACATACATCTCCCCACTATTGAGCTTGGCCTTGATCCTACAGTTTTCATAATCTAGCTAACAAGGATTGGCAGCTTAACTGCTCACTCAGGATCATTCTGGTCAATGCCAGCAGGGCATAGCAGGGCTCCTGTAGTCTCATGCTGAAATCCCTGGATCAAATTTGTGTTTCTGGCTGAGCCTTGGAACAAGGTCACGGTCAGGTGGCATGATCCAGTCAATGATAACAGCTTTCATTCCCTTTGTGTCATCTGCTCAAGAAGCATTGGAGCCCTTCTGAATCTGTAAACTAGGGTGGTGCATTTTCAACAGAAGACATAGATGACACATACTAAATCACCTATTAGCTGAACTTCTTCAGGCTCTGCATCTGCTAGTCTGTCTTCAAGGCCATGGCACAGTTTAAGTAATGCACAAAAGATATGGGCTTCCTGTCACTCCCTAAGCATTGGTATGGTGAGCTAGGTTGTCCTTGAAGTTGAGTGAACTCATATACTTCACAGTGAGTAATGCAGGGTCTAGGTCATCTGCCAGTTGAGAAAGGCCATTAATGATCAAAGTGCGGACATTGCAAAAACCGAAGACAGCCCATCCAAAATGCTGGCCAGAGTGAACGAGGGGATCAGAGCATTTCCTATAATATGTTAAATGCATTACAATTGTAGAATTTGATAAGATGAACAGTTTTTTTTGTGGTGCTTGTTGGAGGGCATCCGAGTCCATGTCATCACAATATGGATGGCTACTTAACAAGTTAGTTGCGAGGGGAGGCATTGGGTCGCAGTGTAGTAAAATTCTGGGTGGCACAAAAGTTCAAATTAAGTATCATCATTGGTTTAGAAAAATGTTCATGGCATGTGCCAACTTGGTCGAATCGTCATGAGAGAGAGTTAAATTGGGGTATTTTGTGGCACATGCCAACTTGATCAAATCATTGCAAGAGAGATAGGCATCATTTTGTGGCAAATGCCAACTTGGTCAAATCATCATGAGAGAGACAAGTCATGTTGTGGCACATGCTAACTTGCAAGTAGGTTGAAAGCAAAATTTTGGTAATGCATGCCAAGGCTCGTACCAGGCACTCATAAGTATGGCCACCAATGGATTGAGCAATCTAGCACATCCCAAATTATGGTTCAGGATGATCATTGTGCTAATTACAATGCTTTCGGTTGCGATCCTGACAGAAGACTGGCCTATCTTGCAAGCTTGTTTTGGGGCCCTGAATATGATCCCCCATTCCAATGCCAGGTGTTCATTGGCCTCCCAGAACCACCTCACTATGGGCCACCTGCTGCTTACCAGCGCCAATGCCTGCCTGGTGGCTGGGTCCCTAACCCACCTCCCGGGCCTACCCCGCAACCTCTGTACCTCAAACCCCCACCCCACTTCGATCCACAATTATTTGATGGTCTACTATTCAACACTGCATATGTCAACAACAATGGTAAGATTGTGTTGCTCATAGTAGTGGGGAAATTTTTCATGTCGTATACAGGCTCTGAAGATGAAGATGATGACCAGGATGTTGATACTGATGTTAATGAAGACATTCATGAGGGTACCTTGAAAGGGGTGACAGATGGGGAAAGCAAGGATTGCGAGGAACATGATCACACTGGCTCTGATGGTAGTGAGGGGGGTGAAAAGGTGTTGAGTGATTGTAGTGATGAGGAAATAGAGCACAGTAGTGATGAGGCAGCTTTGGATGTTGATGCTGATTGGGAGTAACCTCTAGAACACCATCAGTAGTGTAAATAGAAGAGAAGGATGTTGAACCACTTTTCCATCCTATATCATGTTTGACATCAGAATCATCGACCGAGCAACTGATGAGGCAGTCAATCGCATCAGAAATGATATTTGGAGGGTTGCTTTCATGGGGATTGTTGGCACTGTCTCTGAGTCTAATCCTAAGCACAAAAGATACGAGGTAATGGTATGCTCAACAGTGACTCAGACAGGTCAGACTGGGGCATGGGCAGTCATTAGTATCCACACATTGCAGTCTGACTGCTAAGAATGAAATATAAGAGATAATGATCTGTTGGACTTCAAGTTTAGGACATGTGGAAGATGGGAGTTGTGAGTGGGAGAGGGTGCTCAACAGTGACAGGTCAGACTGGGGCATGGTCTTGTTGAATGTCTGTATTGTGAAGGAATGGATGTCTTCAAATTCCTTGCTGCAGAGCACCGACAGAGGGAGTGCCTGGAAGTTGAGGAAGGGCATTGGGGGTGGTAATGATATATGGAGGATGCATGAAGGATTGGGGTCATTCGGAATGGAAGAAGGCACTCAACAGTGACAGGTCAGACTGGGGTGTGGATGGCCATTATCCAAAAACAGGATACCACTTAGCATACATGCCAAGTGGAGAGTCATTGATGGTACAGACTAGAAAGCAACAACTCGGACTCTGCTTAGTGTCCACACCATGTGACAACAAGCGGAAATGAAAGAGCTTAGAGAAGAAACAACCACTTAGCATACACACCAAGTGGATCAGTGACAGTTCCTAGTAGAAAGCATGGAATGACTCAACCTTCAAGTTGAAGCTTGAAGGCTTGAACTTCAGCACTTACCCAAAATAATGTGGCAATTGGTGAGACCCATCACAACCATTTGGTTTGTGCCACGATGGAAGCCAAAGCCAACTATATCACAAGGAGGCTGCAGGAGGAGCAGCTAGCTATGAGGATGCTGTGGGATGCCAGGGATGAGGTGTGTGGAAGGCTGAAAAGTGCCTAGCATCAGTTGGGGTCAATTCAGGATGAGTTTCATGAACAAGGGATTTATGCCCATGATTCTGTGCCATCCACTAGTGCCATGGGCATGCAGTTGGAGAATGGGCCAGTCCATAGCTTTAGGATGTCAAGGGGTTTTGACATCTCATGGTCACTCTTGCAGAGTTCACTCATTGAAGCACTACAGGTCCAGGCAACTCCTGGCAAGTTACTGTGACTATTGTGGGGCCTGACAGGGCTCATGGTGGTGTTTCGTTTGTTCTGGCTCTATTTAATAACAACTGAAGTGCTGGTGCCATAAGCCTTGGGAGGGTTAATCATGAGCAAAAGGGTACACAGCACCTGGTTGTGTTAGATATTTCAAGGGCCCAAGCCACCACTGTTCATTACCCAGGGATTTAACACAGTGTCAGTTCGATTCAAGACCCATGGAAGCCCAGGAGCTCTTTACTCTCCCCCACCTATTCTGATCGGAATCCGCTCAGATTCCGAGCTGTCTGATCGGAATGCTAGGAATCTGAGCAGAATTTACTAGGAATTTTTTTGGCAGGAGTTACTGCCAAAGTTGCATTCCTAGTCCTAACTTTGTCTGATCGGAGTCCAAGTGAAGTCCTAGTAGATTCCTAACCAGGTGCTCGGACTCGGAATTTCTTGCTAGGAGTCCTTTTGGATTCCGAACAGCAATTGCTAGGAATGCTAGGAATAGTCCGAGCTTGTCCGAGTCCTAGTTAGGTCACATGGTCCTTACTTATAAGTATAAAAGTAATGTTTTTGCCAAGAGTCAAACCCTCAACCATTACATCAACCATTACATAAATAAAGACATGACTAACCATTACACCACAAGGGCATACATGGTCATGTAATTCAACACCCTAGGTAGGGTTCCCAATGGCTGTGTATTACAAAGCACACAGCCATCATCAACAGTGCCAGCTCATCATGCTCAACCACCACCACCACCACACTCGATGACGACGGCCACCCTCCTCCTTCCCTTGCCACCACCACCTCCCCAACACCCACAGCCACAGGTCCCATGGCCACCACCACAGCACCACATGATGGACAGGAGCCGCAACGCACATGAAGCGGGCCCAAACGATGACAGCGTCGTTTGGGCCCTAGGTAAGTTATGTAATGACATGACGACCCTAAAACCACGCCACCACCACTGTGAGCAACTGCTCGTGGGGTGGAAACGGGGAGCAGACCATGATGACAACCGCCAACGAGAAGAGAACAACAATGGGACAACCAGGACCAGGACCAGCAGGGGCACGACGACAGCAGGACAACGACAGGGACAACAACGCCAGAGGGACAACGATGGAAACGGCAAGGAGGGGGCGACAGCGACAGCGACAACACCAGCCCAACAAGACCCGACAACAAACAACCCACCACCCACCCCCAGCCTCACGAGCAACCGCTTGTGGGGTGGATCGCGGGTGGAACAACGAAGCCGACGACTGAGCAGGACGGGGGTGCCCACCACCACCAGACGAGGGGGGAAGAGGGGATGATGAGACAGTGCACTAAACGGGCCCAAACGATGTTGACAACATTGTTTGGGCCATAGGTAAGTTTCTATGTTCGTTTCTCACTTTTTTGTTTGAACTAACTTAGGTTTTTAAATATAGGTATCTACTTTATACTGACCCTAAACCATGATGGCTGCCGCCACATCAGCACCCTGATCCACCGCCATGAGCAACTGCTCACAGGGTGGAAACTGGATGCAATGGGATGGGAACAACAACGCAATGACAACGCCGCTGCCTACGCCCTTCCTCCCACCGCTAGCATATGGCCCAAGAGATGTCATTGACGTCTCTTGGGCCATAGGTATTTTTTTCTTTTCTTGTTTCATTTACTTGTTACTAACATAGTTTTTTTAGGTACAATTTTAACTATTAACAATAATGACGATGACTACGACACAACAGCAAGGGGGCAACAAAAACGACCCAGCGCAAGGACGGGGACGATGAGAAAGACGAGACGGGATGGGGGGGACGAGGTAAACGAAAAGAAAAGGCCCAAGAGACGTTGGCGACGTCTCTTGGGCCGTCTGTAAGTTTTTTTTTGTTTCATTTCACTTTTTTTGTTACTAACACACTTTTTTAGGTACCAATTAGAACTACTGCGATGACGGGATGGCGGAGCTGACACACCACCCAGACAACAACAGCAACAACAACAATGAAGGACGAGGGATGGGACAATGAGGGACAAGGACGACAACCCCAGCCCCCGCCCCTGCCGCTGTGAGCCACTGCTTGCACAGGGGAAAGCGGGTGCTGATGGACGACAACAATGGGGAGATGACGACGAGGAGGCAAACCAAATGGGAAAACAGCCCAAGAGACGTCGTCGACGTCTCTTGGGCCACAGGTATATATTTTTTATTTCCCACTTTTCTTTTTACTAACCAAGTTTTTTAGGTACTAATTTAAACTTTCGATGCCCATGGGACGGCAGACAACAGGAATCCCAACGACGACGATGGCCCACAGGGGTAGGACGACGACCAGGAGGAGGAAGGGGAGGATGGGGGACGAATGACGGATGAACGACAGTAGACGACAAGGAGGCACCCGCCCCCTCTGTTGCGAGCAACAGGACGGCAACGACAGGACGACAGCGGCGGAGGGGGCGGGAGGGAGGGGACGGCAACAGCACGCACCCAGCACCCGCCTCACCCCTGCGAAGGGGCCGAGGTGGCGGGGATGGGGACAGAGACAGAGACGGTGGGGTGGGGCCAAAAGCGCCAATGCACAAGCTGACGACAGCCACACGCCCCCCTCAGAGGGGGGCATTTAAATTAGAACATACCCCTCCCCCGCTTACCTTGTGGGGGAGGGGCTAATAGTTATGTAGTTAGCCCCCCCCTGCCCCTCGAAAATGCGAGGGCGGGTTTTCTTTTTGTGTTTGTTGTACCTCTCATGTTTGTGCAGGGGAGATAATTAATTTAAGATATTTTTCTATTTAATGTCCCTGCCCCTGTAGGTTTCATCAAGTACTCTGCTTCTGATTCTCCCTCAGCATGCTATAAAAGAAGGTACTTAAGGCATACATGATGCAAATGACTACTTGTAAAATTGATACAGGCATGTGAACAATTAAATGCCTGGCTGGGTGGATTTGAATCAATTCTGAAAAGAATGACACCCAGCAATTTTAACTGGTTCTTACATGTCATGCTATTTCTTCACACAAGACTGCTGATTGAGAAACAAGAAAATAAGGCTAATGGTCTTGAGAATGAAAAGGATGAGGGGGATGAAGAAGAAGAAAGAGATGACACAGGTGATAGTATTGACTAATTCATATTTGTGATCTAAGCATCATGTACTAAGAAGTGGTATTTGAACATATTTCATTATCTGCAGATGTGATATACAACATAAGATGTGGTACTGAGTTTGCAAATTCCCCTCAACTTACTCTAATATGACACCAAATGTTTTGCTTTGAATCTGCAAAAGTGTTGGTATGTATTTGGATGTCTGCAAGGTTTGGTATACAATTAATAGATGGTGCTATGAGTTTCAAAAGTTTCCCTTCAACCTACTCTAATATGACACTAAATATCCTGCCAGGATATCTTGATGATTCCATATTTCACACATCAATTGAATTTGGTTGTTCAGTAAAAGTGTGACAATGACAAAAATACAAGAGGAATATCTTGATGATGCCTTAATGGCTATACTTGATCATTCAAAGAGAGTGCAAGATGACAAGAAAAAGCAGGTGAAACTCAGATTTAAAAATCTGGTCAAAATATGCACCATGACTATGTTTTGTATACAGTGTGTCACATGACTATGCAAGGGTGATTTTCAAACTCGGGTGAAAATTGCAGTCAGAATGGTATATAACATCACTATGTTCCATATATGGACAGTCCCATCACTACACAAGGGCGATTTTCAAACTTGGCTAAAAAATGTGGTCAGAATGATATATAACATCGCTATATTCCATATATGGTGGGTCACATGACTACGCAAGGGTGATTTTCAAACTCGGCTAAAAAATGCGGTCAGAATGATATATAACATCACTATGTTCTATATATAGATAGTCCCATCACTATGCAAGGGTGATTTTCAAACTTGGCTAAACAATGCTGTCAGAATGATATATAACATCACTATATTCCATATATGGTAAGTCACATGACTACGTCATCACTAGTTGACTTGGAGATATTTAGAGATTGTGTTAGGAATTTACTCGGACACTCAGACTTTACTCGGAATAAAACTGCTAGGAATTTTATTCTGCTCGGAATTTATTTGGAGTCCACTCGGACAATTAGGAATTCCTAGGTCAGCTAGGAATTTGTTAGGACTCCACTCAGAATCTGCTAGGATTCCGAGCATTCCGATCGGACAGCTCGGATTCCGATCGGACTAGGTGGGGGACAGTAAAGTACAGCTTCAAACATAAATCAGTGAGTTTGGTGGGTTTACCACCACAAAGAATTTCTGTTCGTAGCCATAGCAGAAGCCCATGGAAGTAGTGTGCACTAAGTGCAGATTTGTTCCAATCGAGTTTGGAGGCGAGTTTCCAAAACTCGACATTGTACTTGATGATGTGCAAGTGTTCCTTTATTGATAGTTTAGTGAGGGCTTTCTTGGCATCGCCTACAGGGTCGTGGGGGCCGAAGTTGGCTTCAAGTTCGTTGATGAATGCAGGGAAGTCCCACATCCAATGTGCGCTATCAGTCGGGTCCATTAATCCAGGTTTGAACCAATTCACTGCTGCTCCCTTGAGGTAGAAGAGTATGAAGAGAATTCTTTTCTTGTCTGAGGAGAACACATGGGGTCGATCGCGGAAATGGAGGTTACATGAGATGAGGAAGTCATGCAATTTGCGTGGGTCAGAGCCATCAAAAGTGTCAGGTTCTAGCACCTTGACTTTATCAGGCTTTGGGGTGGGTTGCAGCTGGCAGAGTGTCTGAATGCCAGCTGCAAGGTCAGACATGACCTGAAGAAACCTTTCATTCTTGTTGGGAGTTTGTTGGTCATTGTCTGGTTCATCGTTGCCGGGGTCATCAGGATCTCCATCGTCTCCTCCATCATCATTCTCTAGGTCAGGAGGGTCATCAGGAAAATCTTGGGGCCTTTTGATGTAATCTAATGGTGAGACTTCAGAAGCATTGTTAGTTCTGTCAATGTCTTCTGGTACCTCAGGTGCTGTGTGGTTATTGTGCTGTCTTGGTGCATTTTGACTGCTGATAGATTCTGCACCAGAGCCTATTGGTCAAAATGCTGATATTACATGTGTGGAGGTACTGAAAGTGGTACCACATCTTGCAGGGGTCAAAGAGGATTGTGGTTGGGCGGTTAGCCCAGCACATTGTGAATTTCAAGTGGTTTGGGTTTGGGTGGCTATAGAGGTTGTCGAAAACGAAATAATCAAGGGAAGTGTAGTTTGAATATACTGTTAAGGTCATGCTTATTGTGAGGGAGGAATCGGAGAACGTGCAGGTTTTCCAAAGGGGGACAAATGAGACTTGGCTTCAACTTATAAGAAGTTGCACCCTTCCTCTTGATTAGGGTTGTCTCTGATTTACTGGACTTGAATGTGAGTGCACGGGTTATGCGCTGGGTTTCCATACTAGATGGCAAGTGAGGATGAAGATTCCAAGTAGTGCTTAACTAATCATGGTTCAAACTGAATAGCTTGATCTAATGTGCAAGCTTATATACTAAGTACAAATGTTTCTACAATACTTTAGTAGAATATACAATGACTATTACTAATAGATGAGTAAGATAACTCAGGAATTACAAGGCTTGCCTGAAGCCTAGAATATTCCACAGTGTTCTATCCTATTTTCCTGAGTTGGACTTGTAGCAACTGATTGCATATTCAGTTACTAATCCTTGTGATCCCTTCCTATTGGTATTACCATGGTCATCCCACAGGTTTTGTGATGTCAAAGATCAGAGTGTGACACATACTATTGAATCATGGAGTCAGAGATAACTTGATCTGAGACAGAGGTGCTCCAGAGAATTGCAGGTGTAAATCCAGCCTTCATGCATCCCATAAGTCATGCTGACATTTTCATTACTTCTGAACCTCAATTATGGAACAGCTTATGGTGGATACAATGACCAAGTTCTCAAGGTCACTGGCCAATGGGGACAGACCATTGTTATATGGGATTTTGAGTATGCACTATTCTCGTCATGACCTTTTTTCACTGAAGGCTCAGCCTTGTCTCTAGTTCGGGTGATTCGGAACAGTTTGAGAACATAGGCTATGTTCTCGTCTCCAAGCACTGATTCTAGTAGGAGCCATCAAGTTTGAAATCTGAACAGGAATGTATAAACAACCACTGACTCAATCACATTTAATGGTGACAATCCTCTGATGTTATTATGGATAAAATCAAGGGCTTTAGGCAGGTATGATGGGTGTACCCTTGTATGGGAAGTTCAGAATGCATTTCTCATAGGTTTGGGGCAGAGCCCACCGATTATAAAGATCATTTGTCCCAGCACCAAATCCATTTTGGGCAACTGAGTGTACAGGCATGTTGTAAACACTAAATTCAAAGGAATGGGATGAGGATGGACAAGGAAGTTGAAAGAAGCTATGGCCATATGCTGTGACAGCGAGAATGATCTATCCACATACTTGAGGACCAGGATATCATTTAATAAATCATTTACATGCCTGGTTAGCAGGGGACTTTGCTTTGGTCCAGGCAGTTACAGCAGAAGTTGCAGAACCAGCCTGAGTTGGTGTGCACAAGTCATCCAGAGGAGCATTAGGCCTGATGCTCAGTGATAACAATCCCCAAATGTCATATGCCATGATTTCTAGATCACAATACCATGACTCCTAGATGTACCACCTGTGAGATAACATGCTTACTGATGTAATTCAAAACTTTGGAAAAGGCAGAGACATCAGTCATTGGATTCCCATCAGGACCATTGAAGGGTGTGATTCCTATGCTCACTGAAAGGATCAGGCTTGATGGTGCTTTGGAGTACTTGTAGAAACAAGAGGAAATTCGCTGAGTCATTGGGCGAGATAGTGTTACAGCCTACCCCTTGTTTACTTGGGTATTCCCAAATGATGGCTATCGTGATGTATATTCAGGTCCCAATAATAACATCATACTTTGTACCATAATGGACAGACTTTGAAAATATGATCATACCTTGTGCCATAATGCAGGGGTCCTGATAATAACATCATGCTTTGTACCATAATGGACAGACTTTGAAAACATAATCATACCTTGTACTGTAATGCAGGGGTCCTGATAATAACATCATATTTTGTACCATAATGGACAGGCTTTGAAAATATGATCATACCTTGTACCATAATGCTGGGGTCCTTATAATACCATCATACTTTTTACCATAATGGATGTGTTCTGATACACACTTGATCAAGCCCAACATTATTAGGCTCTATAGGTTCCATGCAATCTGTCTAATAAAGGGAGAGTGGTAACATAAGCACCAAGAGCACCTGAAAAAGGGAATCTGACTAAGGCTGACTAAAATTTGACTAAGCTTCCCCACTTTACTGTGCTGTGAAAATGCTGACTAAGCAAACCCGGTGAGTTGAACAAAATGCAAAAACCTGGGCATGGCCCCAGTGGCAATCTAATATTGGTGTAGCTACATAAAAAATATGAAACTGAGTAATGGTACTGT
>QLOK01008127.1:0-34342 GCA_003313805.1 Tricholoma flavovirens
TTCGTCTGGAGGTAGTAGTAAGAACCCAAGTCAAGAGATAAAAGCTAAGCACAGCAGCCCACTTCGAAGTGACGAATTACATACCTATTGACTGTAAGACTAGTCCTCAGAGCCAGACCCTTGCATCATCGTGGAGCCAGCATGGCGATCATGATTGCATATCTCCCCCAGATATACCAATTCCAGTTGTCGATGGACATTGTGGGCATATCTGAGTTTGTCCAGATGCGAAAAAGTGCGATTCGGAATCCATGATGTCACACGGCCAATTGCCAGTGGGTCGACTATCATATTTGGTCACGACACCAGCGCGCGACGACGCTGCCGCAGTGTCATCACGGTGTGCGTCCTGACGCGAAACATAGTACCTGCTTCAGGTTCGCGGAAAAGCCTTGCACCACTGCTGCTATAGCCTATAGCCGAGCTTCTCGATAGAAAGGTCATGGCAAAACTCACTGAGACACTGGAGACCTACATCGAGTAAAATTATCGTTTATACAGCAGTCTTTTAGTACACGCCGGGTTAGCGGCGCCCTGAGTGCGTTCCATTTGAACACTTGCAATCGTGAGTCGTGGCTGGTATGTGTTTACATATTTCATTGTAGTGACTATACATACATCTTCGAAGAGTGGTGCCAAAAGCCAATATTGCTAACTAACGACGATTTTGAGCCTCCTCGACTGTAGTAGTACCAGTCTTTCAATCTCGGAAATCGGGTCGTAATGCTAATAGTATGCAACCTGAAATCAAATAATTAAGGCGGTGAATTTGAGCTACTTCTTGGGAGTATGAGGCTAAAGTTCCCGTAAATATAAGCTGTGTATAAAATACATGAAATGTGAAGTGCCTGGTTGTCAATTTTGAGGCTCGATTAAAAACGAGGACAAAAACAGAAACCTCTACCGACGATGGGACTCGAACCCACAACCTCCGCCTCAGTTGCATTACACACTTTAGGAAAGCGACGCACTACCATTGTGCAACGACGGCTTGCCTGCCACCTAGGTATGGTATAATCTGTACAAGTTTATGGTTTTCGTCAATATAACTTGAAACTCTTTAGTTTTGCTTTCAAGTTCAAGTTGTTGACCATATACTTCACCGATTCTGGCAATCACTCACAAACTTCTTGTACAAGATTGCCAATTTACCACTGTCTTCTTCAGCAACACGCTCATATCTATCTTATGCTACCTGGTTGGCGAAGATGGCAGATGGCGAGCGTGGTCGCGTATCTCCGCGTGGACTTGAGTAAACGCAATCACTGGTTTTGACTCGGATGTGGGGCCACTTGCTATCCGCATGGCAGTACTGAGTTCTCCTCAGCCCCATAAATAAAGCCCCATAAATAGATGTACCCATAAAAGGCTGTACTTGGACTGTAAGGTCTACCTGTCCGGTAGCTCAAAACACTCAGTTTCCCTCCGACTTCTGCTTGAGAGCATGGGCTTTAAATACCAACATTCTGTATTTAGCATCAGACTCATAATTAACTTATTTTATTTTACTCGCATCTCCCTCGCATTTGTGCAAGGGAGAACGAGGATCTAACCTGCGAGGGAGTGAGTATATGCATCTACATACGTAAAATAGTTAAACTATCCCCAGCGCAGGGGGGGTGGATCTTCACGTCATTGTTGGAGCATCCTGTCCCGCTGTCATGGCCATGTTCGTGCCTTGGTGGTGTTCCCCCCCTCGATGTTCATCATCGTTGTCGTCATCGTCGAGATCTTGTAGTGGTCCCGTTCCTGTGCTCGTCGTCGTCGTCGTCGTCCCTTCCTGTGGTGTCCGCCATTGTTGTCGTCCCTGTCCTTGTCATCGTCGTCCCCCGACCTTGGCCTCGTCAACCCGTTTCCACCCCGCGTGCAGCCACGAGTGGCTGCAGCGGGGGCCCTGCTGTGGTCCCATCGTCGTTTCGGAGTATTGTCGTTGGTGTCGTTTACGGTGGTGATGGTGGTGGTGGTGGTGGCGTCGTCGTCCTCGTCGTTTGTCGGCCCTGCTCCCTCCCTGTCTTCCGCCGTGCGCCTCCCATCCCTATCGTTGTCATCCTGCGAGCAGGGGCTCACAGCGGAGGCGTAGTGTGCGTTAGCGGGGGTAGGGCAGCGAGGATCTTGGCTTGGAGGTCCGTTGTTACGAGATGATTACAAACTAAAAATAAATTGAAATAGTAAGACAGAAAGTATATATAATGAAAGAAAAGACTCGGAAAAAGCTTCCTGGGGCCAAACACCGTACATCGGCGTTTGGTGCTCCCAACGTCGCCGTAAACTGCTAGCACCGCGATCCACCTGCGAGCAGTTGCTCTAGAGTTGCTCCTGGGGCGAGTGCTGGGTGTCCTCGCTCTCTGGTCAATCTGCGGCCTCGTCTTTGGGTGGATTGGCCTCCCTGCTAGCCGGTACACAGCCTCCCCATACGGGTTGATCATAGAGAGGTCTGGTGCCCGTCGTCGTTCCCCGGTAGCCTTGCAGTGTCTCCCCGCCGTCACCTGCACTTCTAACACCACACATATCCACACTACGAGCGGTTGCTCGCAGCGGTTGGTGATGGGTGTCGTCGTGGCTGTTGAAGGCGTCCTTCGCCGCTGTCATCCCTAGTGAGGGTGGTGGTGGGTTAGCATGACGTGGGGACTATACGGAGGTACATCTCTGACGAGGTTCCCAGGGCCGTCGAGTATGGTGCACAACACCTATTATGGTGCCAATCGCTTAGTCACCGCCACTTTTGTGCAAGCGCAAAATCAAGGGACCAAAAATTGTAATACTAACCCTAACCCTAAAGTAACTGCCAGCGACGAAGGGGATATGTCTCCACTAAAAGGAGCATAGTTCCGTTGGTAAATAGACTAATTGTGATGAAAAATATATCGCAGGTCCGGTAACGGCTTCTGACACGTCATCTCATAATGGGCACACAAGCACAGAAAGCAGCTGCAGCACGCGCTAGAGCTGCCAGATGGCCCAGTGTTAATTTGAATTACGAACTTCTTTCTGACAATGAGCAAGAATCTCTCATGGCCGCGCAGCATTCTCCCACATATGTTGATTCGGACTTGGATGACAATTGTGGATATACAGGTGGTGTGAATGTCTGTGTTGATTCAGAGTGGGAAGAGGAAATGGATGGGAGGGATGAGTGGTTGGATACAGAGAGTCTTGCTGAGTTGGGAGGGGAAGAACTGGAGGAAAGAATCATGGTGGGTTTTGGACTGGGGAGCTTTTCGTCAAGCAGGTAAGCTTTCTGAACTTGCAAAAACCAAATTTAATTCTGATTGCATTCTCATTTACATGCAGCTCAAGGAGAAAATTATTCCAGCTTTTGAAGCAGCCCATTGTGCCGGTTATCAAGCTTTGTTTCTTATTGATAACTCACAGGGCCACTCTGCATACGGTGAAGACACCTTGGTAATTTCACGCATGAATATCAAGCCTGGGGGTAAACAGGCCAGCATGCATAATGGGTGGTGCATTCACGATGGCATCAAGGTTTTGCAGTCAATGATTTATCCCAGTAATCACCCATATCTCCCTGACACACCAAAAGGTGTCAAGGCCATTCTCGTTGAACACAGCCTATGGCAGCAACAGCTCCGAGGTAAATGTGAAAAGGCTTGCAAGCCTGATGCTGATGCTTGCTGCAACAAACACATTCTGGAGTGGCAGCCTGACTTTGCTGAACAGAAATCTCTGGTACAGGAAACAATTGAAGCAGCAGGTCATGTGTGTCTTTTCTTACCAAAATTTCACTGTGAGTTAAATTTCATTGAGTTCTTTTGGGGTATGGTCAAGAAGTATCTTTGCGACAACTGCAATTACACTTTTGACACCTTTAAAGAAAATTTACCGAAAGCGCTTTGTTCTGTGCACATCCATACAATCAGAAGATGGGAGGCACCAAATGTTTCGGTGGATCGAAGCTTACAGGTTGGGCCTTGGGACACACAAAGCCCAAATTCAGGTCCGAAAATTTAGTTCCACAAAGTACAAATCACACAGACGCATTCCACAAGGTGTTGCGAGTGCATTTGATTAGCGTACCATAGCGTATATATGTGTCCTTTTGTACTGCACAAAATTAGGTCTAGACACAGGAAATTTCTCACTCAATTTTGAATTTAACATTAATTCCTCTTGGGGTTTTGTCCAGCCCATCAATAGGATCATTTTCCCAAGAGGAATTAATTTTGGGATTTTTTCTTAAATTCTTATGATTTTTGCACAAAAGTAGCAGTGACTAAGTGAATGGCACCATAGTCACCACCACTTTAAAAGGCTGAAGCAAATTTTTTTGACAGAGACCCTCCAATTCAGGGCTAAAACAAGCTCCAATTGCTTCCTTTAGATCTGTTTAGCATTAAACTATGTCACAGACCAGCACAGACCCTAGCAAAATATTTTTTTAAATGATAGGGACCTACCATAAAAGGAATTCAGAGTCCAAAATCCTTCCATATATAGTAATGTGGCCAACCTGATGCCGACCCCAAAAAATAACTCCACCATTTTGACAAATGCTCTAGTAGATTTAATCCTTTAGTAAAAAGGAGCATTTCTACTACAGGGATAAGAAAAATAGGGATTTTTAACTTGGATATTTCCATTGAACAAAAGTGGTGGTGTCCAGGTGTTGTGCACCATAGGTCTGTGAGAAGTTCTATATTAGGGACAATTGTTGTGTCAAACTTGAATGTCATCCAATGCCTCGCACAAACTACTAGTAAATTTCAGTTGACCTGCATAGCTGGAATCCCAAGGTGGATCCCATCAACATTCTCTTCACTCGAGCTCAATATATTGTAAGCTTCCATCTCATTTTCCAAGCTCTGAATACCTCCTTTCCAGAATGAATCCATTCCATCCTAGACCATCCAAACAACATCCAAAGGTGGGTCTGTGTCAGTTGGGTATTTGAAGAGGATTTGAAGGGGGATAGAGGTTTTCTTTACTTGTAGTTACTGAATTTGAGTGGAATTGTGATTGTCAAGGATGGAGCTGGCACAGTACTAGTAGGAGGGAGTTGTCAATGGTCATCATCATGATTCTGTTGTGAGTTGATCAATAAGGCAAAACAGTTAATAGGCAGTAACTCTAGCTGCCAGGCTGTAGGTTACAAACTAGCGAGGGGCTACTCTCCTTTGGGCTACAGTATATATACTACTTGTAAAGTACTCTAGTACCTTTGTGAATATACTCTCCTGTCCTGTCACTTCCTTATTTGTGGAAGCAGCATATTATATGCTGGTTGATGTTTATTACTGGAACCAAACAGTAATAAACATCAATCAGTATATATAGTATGCTGCTTCCACAAGCTCCCCTTTCTTTGGGGCATCACTTCCCCCTAAGCAAAATAAGTATATTAGTACCTACAAATAGTAGATAAGTAAATAAAAGGTTGGTGGCACTCATCTGAGTGCTGAAACTGGTAAATATAACACTGGTGATGTGTAAATAGAAAAAGAAAAAACCTGCTGTACCTGCTACCTGCATGTAGCCATACCCATACCCATGAGCATGGGTATTGGTATGGGTTTCACATGGGTACAGGTGTGGGTAGAGGTTGAGTCACCTGCAGGTTACCCATGATGAGCACTATTGGCCACAGTCCTTCTACTTTCAGAGGGGTGACAGTTCAGACCTGGCTGCCCCTCTTGGAGGTTGAAAAACTGGACCAAACTGGACCTTCAAGTTCAAACACTAGATGAGCACTGCCTCCTAAGTAGGGAATAACACAGGTATGGTGAAAACTGTGGTGTTCAGGTCACAGGTTCTGCAGGAATGGGTACAGTATCAGAGATTGCTGACCTGCTGATTACCATGATCCTTTACACAGTGTCACAGGTCAGCACAGGTCAACTCAACTGTTGTCACTGTAAGGGCAAGACCCTGCAGCAATTAGTAGAGACTACTCATTCAAGGAATGTAGAAAAGGTTAGGGCATAGCCAAGGGTGCTAGAATCAGGGGAAATCTTTATAATAATGAACTGAGAGACTACTTCTCTCAGTTCACCAAACATCACCAACAATATAACCACTGCAAATACCAGTACTCTTGAGTATCATGGAGGTCTAATATAATGTAATGAGTCCATAGATATGAAATGAAATACTGTAAACATAGGAGGGGGACAGATACACTACCTAGGGCATCAGCAAAATCAAGGACCTACTTATTTTCCTTATTTCACTTAGAGCCCGATTAAGGACATTAAGCAAAATAAGTTCATTTTTTTCCTTAAATTTTTGATGAGTTAAGTAGATAAAATAGAGTAAGTAGTATAAGAGTTACATGTAAGTAAATTAAGGACTTAAGGCTGTAAGGACTGTATCATTGCCTAAGAGATGTGGGACTTGTCGAAATTTCTCCAAGTTCCCTCTCGGCATTGCTTGGCATTTCCCAAAACAGTCATGTGCCACCATCATTGTGCCATGTCAATGCACCACACCCATTATTTGTCTTCCATGACCACTCCCAACATTTGTCTTCCATGACCACTCCCAATGTTGTCCTAAGCCCAAGACACTTCAGAACAACTGCTTCCATGCCTGTTACTGCTGCCTCCCTCCTTTCCTTACTCACACCCATACCATACCCATGCTATAAATAAGCCATCTCAGACACAATGCAGGCCCAAATGACACAGCCATTGTTTGGGCCTTAGGTAAGTTTTCCTTGTTCATTTCTAGTTCTTATCAGCTCACTAATTGTATTCCTAGTTTATTTAGGGTCTAAATTACTGGTAATGAAAGGTACCACTGTGAGACTACTAGTAGTACCCATGCCAAAGGATGGCTGTGCAAACCCCTCCTCCCTGTCAAAACAGGATGTGAGGCTGTGAACTGGGACTAAGAGGGTGCAGAGGGATGCTGGGAGACCTGTGGAGGGGGATGCCCACAAGGTACGTACCAATACACTCCCATAAACATGCCACATCATAGTTGATCCCCTACCCACCTTGACACAGGAATCACTGCACAATGTAGCACAAACCTGCTGAGGGATGACTTGCTCCTGGTCAATGACAATGGGGACCCAGGACAGTGGAACAAGACCAAGACCCCCTCCATAGCTGCAAGCACCTGCTTGCAGGGTGGATGGGCAGTGATAGTTGCCAATCCTGAGGAGGATGAATGATAGGTGTGCCAGCATCAGCACCAGCACCACATGACAATGGTGGATGACTGCACTCCTGTTTCTAGCTCCACAACCATGGGGAAGGCCCAACCACAACAGTGAGCAACACACCACCTGCCTCCAGCCTCACAAGAAACTGCTTGTGGGGTGGATCCTGGGTGGAATGATATTGATGATGGGAGGAAGGAGGGAATGGGAATGATGGTGGCCCAACAAGGGGGGACAACAAGGGGACAGTGCTGACTCAGAGTTGTGACAATGGATGGTAGTGCTAGTGATGGGGAATGATGGGGGAGCAGGAATGATGAGAGCGGCAAATTGCAATGAGTAGCAGAAACAGCTATGTAGACATGTATTTCTATAGCACTATAAGTTTTTCTTATTACAATTGTTGCTGTTTAATGTCCATTTAATTCCTTACTATGCAGTCCCCTAAGCACTGAAACTAAGTAGTTAAGCAGTGAAATCAGTGTGAATAAGGAGAAATTAAGCAGATTCAGCAGAGGACCCTACTTATTATAAGGAGATTTTCCTTAACCAATATTTCCTTAAATCTCCTTATTTTTTGCAGTAAGTAAATAAGGAGTGATTAAGCAACAATTAAGGAGAATAAGTGAACATCGGATTTTCCTGATGGGGTTGTCCCCTTACAGCCACCTTCCTTTCCATCACCACCACCAGTCAGTCAACAGCCACCACCACCACCACTCCCATGCCCACTCCCATGTTGACTAATGCTGCAAACCAACTATAAGGGGACAACTCGGTGAGCTTTGATACACTCTCCCCATCCCTCTAATAGCAACCTTTGGCCACTCACAACACTACCACAACCATTTGATGATACCAACAAAGTCCTACGACACATCATCAGATACCACAATGCATATTTGCATGCATTGACCCACCTTCACCAACTTTGAGGACCTTCCCTGATCAGCCTCAAACATGATTGACATTCACAAACAATTGGTGAAGACCTTCAAACACCTGTTGGGCACATTGCAAGATGTTCAGGCAATTTGATGAGGTTTGTTACCTTCATGGACCTTCCCCAACCACCCTCGGGCCTCAAACATCTGTGAAGTACTTCTGCACACTTTCACAACACTTTTGTGCATTTCACAATACCTTTGTGCACTCCTATGGCCTTCATCAGTGATGAGGATCCTCCTCAACCACCAACAAACACTGTTGATAGTCACAAACAACCATCAAACACATTCAAGGCATTTTCACACAATTTCATGGTCTTTGCAGATCTTTGCAGACCTTCATGCACCATTAGACACCTTTCTGGATGTCCCCTACGGCTCTGGTTTAGTGTACTATTTTTAGTACTAGTTATGGCCTTTTGCATTACTGTAGTAATTGCTGAATTGGATTGCTGAAGAAAAGGTCCTGAGTCAGCCGAAGAACCTTATTAGGTTTTATTTTTAGCAATGATGTCATGACCGATCACATAATTTCTGATCCTGCTAATCATGATCTTATGCTGGAAGAGAAAGTTGATGCACTCACTATGCAACTTTCTCAACTAGTAAATTATGTCACGCTCCAAAACCCTGTTTAGCTGGCACCTACTGTGGAGGAAGAGGTGGATGAATTATTTGATGGAACAATGAAGGATACTAAATCCTTTATTAGTTCTATTATATTGTATATTAAAGGTTGCAAACCTGAATTCCATACAACTGAATCCAAAATAATGTTTGCACTATCCTATATGCAAGGGGGCAAGGCACAATTTTAGAGGAATGATGCCATCAATCAAATTGCTCAGGGTCACAAGCTGTTTAAGAGTTTCCAATATTTTTTGGATAAAGTGGAAGCTCAATTCAGAGATCCTAATCCGAAGGCGACAGCAGTAGGAAAATTGAAGACCATGCAGCAAGGGTCTTCCTTGGCTGATGAATTCATTTTGCAATTTAAAGCCAAAGCTTTGCAAACCAATTTAGGAGACACCACATTAATTGAAGATTTGAAGGCAGGACTTAATCTGTCCTTGTTCAAGTCTATACATGTATATCGACTACCGGTTATGCCTACAACATTGGAGCAGTGGTACGAATGGGCTTTCAAGCTTGATTGGCAATATCACCAAGAACAAGCTGAGTCAAAGTTGCTACACCTGCATACTATGCATGCAGGTTCTAAATTTGGAAAGGCATCAGGAGGAAGTTCTGAAAAAGGAAAGGCGTCAATCATACACAAGATGAAGGCACAGCCATTGGCCATGGCAGTGACACTTCCCAATCAGTTGAATATTAGTCACCATGCATCAGATGCTATGGATGTAGATCATGCAGGGAGACATCCCCTGATCAAATGTTTCAATTGTGGAAAATTGGGTCATAAAGCTAGGTTTTGCAGAGAGAAGAGGCAGATTCAAGAGGCAACAACAGAAGAGCAGAATTTTCCCAAGCAGTCCCAGTGAAGGTTTCCCCATTGGAGACTCATAATCAATATGATGTATTAACAGTGGAGGAAACCAATGAATCATGTCCCCACCCAACTGATCCTATGCTAGTAACCTATTACACCCTCAATTTCATTTCTAAACTACATAACTGAACCAGGAGTAAAGGTGAAGCACATCATCAATCCAAAAATAACCACTTTCGGAAAACTCTGAAAACCTTATCTGCTCAGCACACATTGAACACAAAGTAACATTGACAGTAGGGTTGAAGACAGTCGATACACACACAATGGTAGATGTTGAGGCACTATTAGACAGTGGTGCTACTGGTTTATTTATAAATTGTGCATTGATTCAGAACAATGGAATTTGCACGCATAAACTCGAGCATCCTGTAATTGTGTATAACATTGATGGAACAGTGAACAAGGGAGGAAGTATTATTGAAGAGGTGACATTGATTATGTCCTATCAGGGTCACAAGGGGAGAGCCGTAATTGAGGTGTGTGACCTTGGAAAGACTAATCTAATAATAGGGTACAATTGGTTACATAAACATAACCCTAGTGTTGATTGGAAAACTGGGGAAGTGAAAATGAACCGTTGCCCTAGGGAGTGTAATGTGTTTGGTAGGAAGTTGAAAAAGGAAAGAAGGTGAGAAGAGAGAAGAGTAGCACAGGGAAGTATTCAGTCACAGTAGAGGAGGTTCCTGATGAAGATATGCCAAATGGGGAGAAACTGATCATGATTGAGAAAAATGATCCCAATGATCTATTTTGGTTTATTCGTGGAGGGCAATCATGGAATCCACATCCCCTGAAGATTGATAAAACCATGGAAGAGTTGGTACCTGATAAGTATCATAATTACTTATCAGTGTTCCAAAAGAAGGAATCAGAAAGAATGCCAAGAAGGAAACCATGGGATCATGGAATTGAGATGAAGCCTGGATTTGTGCTGAAGAAATCAAAAATCTGTCCCTTATCTCTGCAGGAGCAAAAAGAGGTTGATGATTTCATTAATGAGCAGTTGAGGAAAGGCTATATACATCCATCAAAATCCCTGTAAACTTCACCCATATTCTTTAACCCTAAAAAAGACTTGAAGAAGCACATGTGTACCGACGACTGCTATCTAAATGAGTGGACAGTCAAAAATTCGTATCCCTTACTGTTAATCTCAGAGATCATTGACAAGGTTGGAAAGGTGAAGAGATTCACAAAATTAGATTTATGATGGGGTTACAATAATGTGCGCATCAAGGAAGGAGATGAGTGGAAAGCCGCTTTTGCTACACATTGAGGATCATTCGAGCCATTAGTCATGTTTTTTGGAATGACTAATAGTCCACCCACTTTTCAGAATATGATGAATGATATTCTAAAAGAGGAAATTGATCAATGTGTTGTCATTGTATTTATTGACAACATTCTAATATTTACGGAAAGTGAGGAAGGGCATGAGGAAATAGTGAAAGAAGTGTTGAGGAAGCTACAGGAGAGCGATCTATTTTTGAAAGCTGAGAAGTGTATTTTTGATGTGGCAGAGATTGAGTTCCTGGGATTGATCATTGGTCCTGATGGAATCAAAATGGATCTGATCAAGGTAGAAGCCATTATGTCATGGCCTGTTCCTGAACAGGTCAAGGATGTACAAGCATTCCTGGGTCTCACAAACCTCTTTGACGATTTGTACATAATTTTTCAAAAGTCACCGTGCCAATACACAATCATACCAGAAAAGGAGTAGTCTGGAAATGGGGAGAACTTCAGCAGTGAACATTCAAGGAATTGAAGAGGAAATTTGTGGAAGGTCCCATATTAGTACCAGTAGATTTTACCCGACCACTAAGGGTAGAATCTGATGCATCTGATTATGCTACTGGCATGGTATTATCTATGCTATGCAAAGATTAGAAATGGCATCCATGTGCATTTCTATCTAAGGGGTTGAATGATGTAGAATGAAATTATGATGTCCATGATAAAGAGATGTTGGGAATAATCTGAGTGTTGGAGGCATGGAGACATTATTTGGAAGGGGCAAAACACAAATTGGAGATTTGGATGGATCACTTGAATCTCCAATACTTCATGTCCACCAAAAGATTAAATCGCTAACAAGTGCATTGGGCATTATTTTTATCATGCTTCAATTTTCACTTAACTCACAAATGTGGAAGCTTGATGAAAAAAGCCAACACATTATCATGGAGCCCCAATTATAAAAAGGGAGTGGAGAATGATAACAAGGATATTACCTTGTTAAAGCCTGAATATTTCCATATATGCGCGATGCACCAAGGTCATCTATTAATAGATGGTTCTGAAAAAGAAATGCTATGTAAAGTTCAGAACTGTACTGATATGCATGAGGAAGTAATAAAGGCTGTAAAAGAGATGAAAGGGGAGAAGAAGAAGACTATTAAAGGAGAAGAGTGGTGTGAAGAACAAGGGTTAATATTGTTCAGAGGAAAAGTGTATGTGCCAAAGGACATTGAGTTGCGAAAGGAAATCATCTGATTACATCATAATACTTCCATATCCGGACACCCAGGCAGATGGAAAACCCTGGAGTTAGTGATGAGGAATTATTGGTGGCCAGGAATTTCTAAATTTGTACAGAGTTATGTGGAGGGTTGTGATACTTGTCAACGTGGCAAATCCTATCCGGAAATGCCAGCTGGGAAATTAATGCCAAATCTGATCCCATGAGGACCCTCGATCGATACCAAACCATGTTGTCCCAGTATAATCAATGTCACCTCTTCAATAATACTTCCTCCCTTGTTCACTGTTCCATCAATGTTATACACAATTAGTGTTTGAAGGTCCAATTCATCAAACTGGAAAAAAATTGAAGTCGAACCGGACTGAACTGCAGTCTGGTCTTTTTTGCGGTTGTGGTTGCCTTAGTTTGTGTACGTGGTTGGTTGTGGTTTCTCAAATTGTATATTTATTTCAAACCGACTTTTGTCAGTTCAAACTGGTTGTAACCGGTCTACAGTATACTTTACATACACTAACTATATATATAGTAACTAATAATTGAAGTGGGGATGTGCCTGTGGAATGGCTAGCAAACGTGAGGGTTTATATACCCTGTGGCTGCACACAGACCATGTGGTCACATTTGTGCTTGAAAAAACAAGAGTGGCACCATTTGCCAGATGACTCCCACAACAACAAACAACTCTCACAACAACAGTGCTCACCATCAATGTTCGCCCACCTCTCCCCAAAGCATTGCCAATGAACAAACACAAAGGTACATTTTTAAATAGTTTCTTTCTTTCTTTACTAACTAACAAACTAATCAAATATCTTTTCTTCATTATTAGGTTCTTATCATTGATTACAATGTCACCCACTCATCAAAATGACACACCCAAGCCCCATGCTGCTGCTGCTCACAGGGTGGCAATGGGCATGTTTCTGGATGATGATAACCGCCACCCTACGCCACTGCTATGAGCCTCTGCTCACAGGGCAGCAATGGGTTCTGTTCATACTCAGCAATGACAACTTCCAGTAAGCCCCACAACAACCATGCCAATGTCTGCCGCCACCACTGCCACGTCACAAGCACCACCAACCCATCTACAATGAATGGTGAGGAGGACGAACGCAGGGATGATGAACCACAGGTACAGCCTCAACAATGAACAGTGACAACAAAAGCCATGCCAATGAACACCAGGGAGGATGAATGGCAGGGAGGACAAATGCTGGGGACAACAAAGGGCAGGGTCAAACACCAGGGACAATGAACGCCCCCAGTATATTTCTTTCCATTGATCTCTTTTTTTTTTTACTAACTAATTTTGATTTTTTTCCAGGTTTGATAACAATGACAATGCCACCACCTGACGTCGCCCCCCTGTGAGCTGCCACCCACCCTACACCGCTGCTGCAAGCTTCTGCTCACAGGGTAGCAATGGGCCGACCATGACAAATTTGGGTGGATGATGTATGACACCCCATGACACCCCACTCTCATGTGTGGGGTGTTTCATTTCATTTTTTCTTTGTCTAGCTTTCTTTTGTTGCAATGTACCTCCCTGCACCTTGCAGGTTTATCAATTAGTTTTACTGAGTATATAATTTCATTTAATTATGCTACAAAAAATTGTAGTAAAACTGGTTGAAACTGGTTCTAGGACTGCAACTGAATCAAATACAACCAGTTGTATTTGGTTCAGTTGCAGTCCTCCAGTTGTGGGCAATGGTCTAAACCGGTTTCAGTCCCCCATTGCCCCTTTGGGGGTCAAAAAACTGGGCCTAACCGGACCATAAAACACTATACACAATTACAGGATGCTTGAGCTTACACGTGCAAATTCCATTGTTCTGAATCAATGCACAATTTATAAATAAACCAGTAGCACCACTGTCTAATAGTGCCTCAACATCTACCATTGCATGTGTATCAACTGTCTTCAACCCTACTGTCAATGTTACTTTGCGTTCAATGTGTGCTGAGCAGATAAAGGTTTTCAGAGTTTTCCGAAAGTGGTTATTTTTGGATTGATGATGTGCTTCACCTTTACTCCTGGTTCGGTTACATAGTTTAGAAATGAAATTGAGGGCATAATAGGTTACTAGCATAGGAGCGGTTGGGTGGGGACATGATTCATTGGTTTCCTCCACTGTTAATACATCATACTGTATTGATTATGAGTCTCCAATGGGGAAACCTTCACTGGGACTGCTTGGGAAAATTCTGCTCTTCTGTTGTTGCCCCTTGAATCTGCCTCTTCTCTCTGCAAAACCTAGCTGTATGACGCAATTTTCCACAATTGAAACATTTGATCAGGGGATGTTTCCCTGCACAATCTACATCCATGGCATCTGATGTGTGCTGACTAATATTCAACTGATTGGGAAGTGTCACTGCCATGGCCAATGGCTGTGCCTTCATCTCATGTATGATTGACGCCTTTCTGTTTTTGGAACTTCCTCCTGATGCCTTTCCAAATTTAGAACCTGCATGCATAGCATGCAGGTGTAGCAACTTCAACTCGGCTTGTTCTTGGCAATATTGCCAATCAAGCTTGAAAGCCCATTCATAGCACTGCTCCAATATTGTGGGCATAACTGGTAGTCAATATATAGACTTGAACAAGGACAGATTAAGTCCTGCCTTCAAATATTTGATTAACACGTTGTCTCCTAAATTGGTTTGCAAAGCTTCAGCTTTAATTGCAAAATGAATTCATCAGCCGAGGAAGACCCTTGCTGCATGGTCTTCAATTTTCCTACTGCTGTTGCCTTCAGATTAGGATCTCTGAATTGAGCTTCCACTTTATCCAAAAAATCTTGGAAACTCTTAAACAGCTTGTGACCCTGAGCAATTTGATTGATGGCGTCATTCCTCTAAAATTGTGCCTTGCCCCCTTTCATATAGGATAGTGCAAGCATTATTTTGGATTCAGTTGTACAGAATTCAGGTTTGCAACCTTTAATATACAATATAATAGAACTAATAAAGGATTTAGTATCCTTCATTGTTCCATCAAATAATTGTGGTGGTGCAAATTTAGGTAAGTGAATTTTGCAATCTCCAGTATTCTGCAATGACTCTTCTTCAAGATGAGATAAAAATTCATCCACTTCTTCCTCCACAGTAGGTGCCAGCTGAACAGGGTTTTGGAGCATGATGTAATTTACTAGTTGAGAAAGTTGCATAGCGAGCGCAGCAACTTTCTCTTCCAGCATAAGATCGTGATTAGCGGGATCAGAATTATGTGATCAGTCATGACATTGTTGCTAAAAATAAAACCTAATAAGGTTCTTCAGCTGACTTGGGACCTTTTATTTGGCAATTGCAATTACTACAGTAATGCAAAAGGCTGTGACTAGTACTAAAATTAGTACACTAAACCAGAGCTGAATGGTTGTCTGGTTGCAGCTGTCCTACAGACTGTTAGGAAACATGCACAGTTACCTATCATAATTTTTCTTATTTTTTTTGCAATAGTATTACACCAAAAAACATTAAAATTATCAATGAACACAACTGTGAGATGGATAATTCTCACATGTCCTATATTTAGAATATGTATGCAACTGTACACTCGCAATATAAAACAGAATTCAAATATTGTACAACAGTTGTAACTTAGCATATAAACCAATAAATACTAAGAGACACATCAGTTGTGTTCTCTTAGGATTCCCACCATCACATTGTGTGTGCAGAAACACCTTTGTCAACCAACCTTTCTATTATTACCACATCACATCAAACTTTGATCCCCCTTTCTATATTCATCACTTCTTGTACAGCCTGCATGAAGATCCTAGCATGGATTTGGTGTTGCCCTGACAGAAGAACACAACTCTTATTCCATGCACCCTCACTTTGTTTCACTCTGCCACATCCGATTACCAATCCCCAATCCTCTTGTCACGAGATGAGAGTAACTTGTGTTTACATAACTTACTTTCACTTCGTAATCTGCACATCAGCACCACCTTATATTGCAGTCATCAGTGCTCGAAAGGCAGTACTCATCTGTAGAACAGCTGCAATCAGGCAACTGTTCAGCTCTGGTTTAGTGTACTATTTTTTGTACTAGTTATGGCCTTCTGCATTAGTGTAATAATTGCCAAATTGGATTGCTGAAAAAAGGTCCCGAGTCAGCCGAAGAACCTCATTAGGTTTTATTTTTAGCAATGATGTCATGACTGATCACATAATTTCTGATCCCACTAATCACAATCTTACTCTGGAAGAGAAATTTGACGCACTCACTATGCAACTTTCTCAATTAGTAAATTACATCACACTCCAAAATCCTGGTCAGCTGGCACCTACTGTGGAGGAAGAAGTGGATGAATTTTTATCTCATCTTGAAGAGGAGTTGTCACAGAATACTGGAGATGGCAAAATTCACTTACCTAAATTTGCACAGCCACAATTATTCAATGGAACAATGAAGGATACTAAATTCTATATTCGTTCTATTATATTGTATATTAAAGGTCACAAACCCAAATTCTGTACCACTGAATCCAAACCAATGTTTGTGCTATCCTATATGCAAGGTGGCAAGGCACAATTTTAGAGGAATGAAGCCATCAATCAAATTGCTCAGGGTCACGAGCCGTTTAAGAGTTTCCAAGATTTTTTGGATAAAGTGGAAGCTCAATTTGGAGATCCTAATCCGAAGGTGACAGCAGTAGGAAAATTGAAGACCATGTGGCAACGGTCTTCCTCGGCAGATGAATTCATTTTGCAATTTAAAGCCGAAGCTTCACAGACCAATTTAGGAGACACCACATTAATCGAATATTTGAAGGCAGGACTTAATCCATCCTTGTTCAAGTCTATATATTGGCTACTGGTTATGCCTACAACATTGGAGCAGTGGTATGGATGGGCTTTTAAGCTTGATTGGCAGTATCACCAAGAACAAGCTGAGTCGAAGTTGCTACACCTGCATACTATGCATGCAGGTTCTAAATTTGGAAAGTCATCAGGAGGAAGTTCCAAAAAAGGAAAGGCATTGATCATACACGAGATGAAGGCACAGCCATTGGCCACATCAGTGACACTTCCTAATCAGTTGAATATTAGTCAGCATGCATCAGATGCTATGGATGTAGATTGTGCAGGGAGGCATCCCCCAATCAAATGTTTCAATTGTGGAAAATTGTGTCATACAGCTAGGTTTTGCAGAGAGAAGAGGCAGATTCAAGGGGCAACAACAGAAGAGCAGAATTTTCTTGAGCAGTCCCAGTGAAGGTTTCCCCATTGGAGACTCATAATCAATATGATGTATTAACAGTGGAGGAAACCAATGAATAATGTCCCCGCCCAACCAATTCTATGCTAGTAACCTATTATGCCCTCAATTTCATTTCTAAACTATGTAACTGAACCAAGAGTAAAGGCAAAGTGCATCATCAATCCAAAAATAGTCACTTTCAGAAAACTCTGAAAACCTTTATCCACTCAGCACACATTGAATGTGAAGTAACATTGACAGTAGGGTTGAAGACAGTTGACACACACACAATGGTAGATGTTGAGGCACTATTAGACAGTGGTGCTACTGGTTTATTTATAAATTGTGCATTGATTCAGAACAATGGAATTTGCATGCGTAAACTTGAGCATCCTGTAATTGTGTATAACATCGACGGAACAGTGAACAAGGGAGGAAGTATTACTGAAGAGGTAACATTGATCATGTCCTACCAGGGTCACAAAGAGAGAGCTGTATTTGAGGTGTGCAACCTTGGAAAGACTAATCTAATAATAGGGTACAATTGGTTACATAAACATAACCCTAGTGTTGATTGGAAAACTGGGGAAGTAAAAATGAACTGTTGCCCTAGGGAGTGTAATGTGTTTGGTAGGAAGTTGAAGAAGGAAAAGAAGGTGAGAAGAGAGAAGAGTAGCACAGGGAAGTATTCAGTCATGATAGAGGAGATTCCTGATGAAGAAATGCCAAATGGGGAGAAACCGATCATGATCAAGAAAAATGATCCCAATGATCTATTTTGGTTTATTCGTGGAGGGCAATCATGGAATCCAAATCCTCTGAAGATTGATAAAACCATGGAAGAGTTGGTACCTGAGAAGTATCATAATTACTTATCAGTGTTCCAAAAGAAAGAATCAGAAAGAATGCCAAAAAGGAAACCATGGGATCATGGAATTGAGATGAAGCCTGGATTTGTGCTGAAGAAATCAAAAGTCTGTCCCTTATCTCCACAGGAGCAAAAAGAGGTTGATGATTTCATTAATGAACAGTTGAGGAGAGGTTATATACATCCATCAAAATCCCCACAAACTTCACCCATATTCTGTATTTCAAAAAAAGATTTGAAAAAGCACATGTGTACTGACTACAGCTATCTAAACAAGTGGACAGTCAAAAATTCATATCCCTTACCATTAATCTCAAAGATCATTGACAAGGTTGGAAAGGCAAAGAGATTTACGGAATTGGATTTACAATGGGGTTACAATAATGTGCACATCAAAGAAGGAGACAAATGGAAAGCCGCTTTTGCTACACATTGAGGATCATTTGAGCCATTAGTCATGTTTTTCGGAATGACTAATAGTCCACCCACTTTTCAGAATATGATGAACAATATTCTAAAAGAGGAAATTGATCAATGTGTTGTCATTGTATTTATTGACAACATTCTAATATTTTCAGAAAGCGAGGAAGGGCATGAAGAAATTGTAAAGGAAGTGTTGAGGAAGCTACAGGAGAGCGATCTATTTTTGAAAGCCAAGCAGTGCATTTTTGATGCGGCAGAGATTGAGTTCCTGGGATTGATCATTGGTCCCAATGGAATCAAAATGGATCTGATCAAGGTAGAAGCCATTACATCATGGCCTGTTCCTGAACAGGTCAAGGATGTACAAGCATTCCTAGGTCTCACAAACTTCTTTGACGATTTGTACATAATTTTTCAAAAGTCGCTGCGCCATTACACAATCATACCAGAAAAGGAGTAGTCTGGAAATGGGGAGAGCTTCAGCAGCAAACATTCGAGGAATTGAAGAGGAAATTTGTGGAAGGTCCCATATTAGTACCAGTAGATTTTACCCCTCCACTAAGGGTAGAATCTGATGCATCTGATTATGCTACTGGCGCGGTATTATCTATGCTATGCAAAGATGAGAAATGGCATCCGTGTGCATTTCTATCTAAGGGGTTGAATGATGTAGAATGAAATTATGATGTCCATGATAAAGAGATGTTGGGAATAATCTGAGTGTTGGAGGCATGGAGACATTATTTGGAAGGGGCAAAACATGAATTGGACATTTGGACGGATCACTCAAATCTCCAATACTTCATGTCTGCCAAAAAATTAAATCGCTGTTAAGTGTGTTGGGCACTATTTTTATCATGCTTCAATTTCCACTTAATTCACAAACTGGGAAGCTTGATGAAAAAAGCTGACACATTATCACGGAGACCTGATCATAAAAAGGGAGTGGAGAATGATAACAAGGATATTACCTTGTTGAAGCCTGAATATTTCCATATATGCATGATGTGCCAAGGTCATCTATTAACAGATGGTTCCAAAAAAGAAATGCTATCTAAAATTTGGAACTGTACTGATATGGATGAGGAAGTAATAAAGGCTATAAAAGAGATGAAAGGGGAGAAGAAGAAGACTATTAAAGGAGAAGAGTGGTGTGAAGAACAAGGGTTAATATTGTTCAGAGGAAAGGTGTATGTGCTGAAGGACATTGAGTTAAGAAAGGAAATTGTCCAATTACATCATAATACTTCCATATATGGACACCCAGGCAGATGGAAAACCCTGGAGTTAGTGATGAGGAATTATTGGTGGCCAGGAATTTTCAAATTCATACAGAGTTATGTGGAGGGTTGTGATACTTGTCAATGCGGCAAATTCTATCCGGAAATCCCAGCTGGGAAATTAATGCCAAATCTGATCCCAACAGGACCCTCAATCGATATCTCAGTAGATTTCATTACTGGACTTCCCGAAGCACAAGGCTATGATTCTATTTTTTGTATGCAATCGCTTCACCAAACAAGTCCATATTATTCCTACAACCCAGGAAACAAGCTCCTTAGGCTTGGCGTGCCTATATCGCGATCACGTGTGGAAATTACATGGATCACCAAATACGGTTATTTCTGATTGTGGACCCCAATTTGTGGCCACATTCATGAAGAAACTAAATAAAACCTTGGGTATTCAAACCAAATTATCTACAGCATATCATCCCCAAACCAATGGGCAGACAGAGCGAATGAACCAGGAGTTAGAGCAATATTTGAGGTTGTTTGTCAATCATCGCCAAACTGATTGGCCAGAGTGGCTGGTAATCACCGAGTTCTCATACAATCATAAATTCCAGTTGTCTACTCAGGTATCACCCTTTTATGCTAATTATGGGTATAACCCTCATATGGGATTTGAACTGAGAAGGAATGTGAAAGTACAAGCAGTGGAAGATTTTGTACAGCAGATGAACAATGTACAAATCAAGACAGAAGCAGCATTATCTAAGGCATGCAATGATATGAAGCACTATGCTGATCACTTGTGCACAGATACTCCCAAGTACCAAATTGGAGACAAAGTGTGGCTTAGTACCAAGGATTTATATATGACATGCCCATCTAGGAAATTGATGGAGAAACATATTGGTCCCTATCCTATTTCTAACATTATCTCACCTAATGTGGTAGAGCTAAAATTGCCATCATCATTCAAAATTGATGTGCCAATTAATGTCTCTTGCTTACAACCCTACAAACCACCTATTATACTGGGACAACAAATTACTCCACAACCACCTATCAAAGTCAAAGGTGAACCTGAATTTATAGTCAAAGAAATTCTCAATTCACGGCTGCATCATAACAAACTCAAATTCTTGGTAAAATGGGAAGGCTATACAGATGAAAATAACTCCTGGGAACCCAAGGATAATTGTAGAAATGCACGAAATGCTATATGTGATTTTTACAATAAATATCCTAATGCACCACAAAGAATAGCACGAGTGAAGTACAAAAATTTGAAATTCTGTCCATATCACAATTTCATGGAACCTGATTATCACACAATCTCTCACCTGGAAGTCGAAGAATAAAAAGGGGGTAATGTTAGGAAACATGCACAGTTACCTATCATAATTTTTCTTATTTTTTCGCAATAGTATTACACCAAAAAACATTAAAATTATCAATGAACACGACCATGAGACGGATAATTCTCATGTGCCCTATATTTAGAATATGTATGCAACTGTATGCTTGCATCATAAAACAGTATTCAAATATTGTACAACAGTTGTAACTTAGTATATAAAGCAATATATACTAAGAGACACATCAGTTGTGTTCTCTTAGGATTCCCACCATCACATTGTGTGTGGAAACACCTTTGTCAACCAACTGTTCTATTATTACCACATCACATCAAACTTTGATCCCCCTTTCTATATTTGTTGTGTCTTCTTGTAGAGCCCGCATGAAGATCCTAGTGTGGATTTGGTGTTGCCCTGACACAGACAAGTACTGCCTTTCAAGCACTGATGACCACAATGTACATATATACTAAGTTACAACTGTTGTACAATATTTGAATACTGTTTTATGATGCGAGCATACAGTTGCATAGATATTCTAAATATAGGGCACATGAGAATTATCCATCTCACGGTCACATTCATTGATAATTTCAATGTTTTTTGGTGTAATACTATTGCGAAAAAATAAGAAAAATTATGATAGGTAACTGTGCATGTTTCCTAACACTCAACCTTGATCCTGAACATCTTTGAACCTCGTCCAACCTCCTGAAACATCCTTGATCGGCTTGAACTTTGTTCTAACATCCTTGAACTTCCTTGAACACCACTCGAACATCCTTGATACACCTTGCACATGTTCACAGATCACTTGCACAGTCCTCAACCACCTCTTTCCAATTATGGCCTGATGCAGACTGCAGCAGTGATTGATCATGACCTCCCTGAATCCTGTTCCAGGCTCACTTCCAGGTTCACCTCTGTCCATATGGGGCTCATAGTATTTTAGAATGTCACACACTCCTCATATATATAGTTTCACCCTTGCAATGGGTTCCTTGGAGTTTTCTCTTTGGTTTTCCCTTGCAAGTATCGAGTTCTAAGGACTCTGATCATAAGGTTGCCATTACAGCTTCCACAAGCTCCCCTTTCTTCAGGGCATCACTTCCCCCTAAGTAAAATAAGTATATTGGTACCTACAAACAGTAGATAAGTAAATAAAAGGTTTGCAGCACTGATGTGAGTGCTGAAACTGGTAAATATAACACTGGCAACATGTAAGTGGAAAAAGGAAAAACCTGCCACACCTATTGCCTGACCCACACCTGTGTTCCTGCACAGGTTTTCAAACCCATGACAAGCACTAATGACAATGACAATGATGATGGATACCAGGGATGAAGACCAATGACAAGGAAGAGGACAGAGAATGATGCTTGAAGAAGAGGACAATAACAAGGAGGTGGAGGAAGATGATAAGGAGGAAGAGGACAACAAGGCAAAGACAAAGACAGGATGAGGACAGAACAACAACACCCCCTGGCCAATGATGGGTGACCCAGCACCTGTAACCCACTGGTGCTAGAGGGCAACTTGAAGGATGGTGAGGGCAACTTGAGAAAGATGCAGTATTGGAATATCAAGCTCAGCTGGTTATGCCAGGCTGATCATCCCTGTTTCTATTCTTGGCACAGTTACCTGCTTTCCTACATATATCTGTCAGGAAACACTAAGTTGAAAAGATGAAGCAAGGTCCCACAAGAATCACACAACTACATAAAAGAGAATGTTTTATAAATTACTATAGTCTGAGGCATGTCACACTAAGATTAGTGGAAAGCCTGAGAGAACTCAACTAGAGTCTCAGGGCATAATATTACAACTATATATACTATGCTACAGCATGAGGTAACCATGAGGTGAGCATGTGATTAACACGTGTCCTTACTGCTGGTAATGATGTCATACCTGCTGCTAGTACTGATCATGTGATTGGTAACAATTGTAATCATAAATTGAATAAGAAAAGAAAATAGAAAAACACTCTCATGACAATATCTGCGGTAATAATCTACCTTGTACATACATAGTTGTGCTGGGGTGTCAACTGTTGTGAGAGCTCTTGACACATAGTATTGCCAGCAATGGGGTCCAGATGATCTTGGTCGTGGAAGCAGAAAATCAATCAGCTGGGGGGAGAGAAATAGAAGATACAGAACTTACTGGAATAAAGGGGATGACAGCGAGATGCGACTGTTAGCGCGTCTTCAGTGTTGTTTGGCTTGTACACGTGACCTGTCTCGAGGAGCCGCGGGCGATCACTAGTCACTAGCCACCAACCTCCACCACTTCTAAAGACAATTGTTCGAATACATCCAACTGGATTTCTCGATTCTCGATCATCCATGATGACCAAGACTATTAGCACAAGTACTCTGGGCCTGAGGTTCATGCAAAACGCGCAACGTGCCAAGCAGCTGAAAGAAGTCGAGTTCGAAAAAGCAGCTGTCAAGGACGACGGGGAATGGGAGGTCCCTCAAGAAGTTAGAGATGCGTGGGGATTGGTTTCTGGTTTCTCCGCGTGCGTGGAGTTGTTCAGCCATATGTGATATGATTCTAATTCATCTATGACAGTCAATCTGTCGTTCATGAATCATCCTATCTGCCGTTTCTTTTCCCTTCATTAACAGATGCACCGGCTCAGGCGGAAAGCTCCTTGATGGCTCAACGACCAAAGGGCCGACGCACGTTTGATAAGAAGGGAAGAGAAGTTACTCAGGATGTAAGCTGTTTCCAAAGTTTCTCATTCCCTAGCTTAACATTTTAACCTCGCGCAGGTGACCGTCGAGCCTGAACCCAATGCAAATCAAATAAAGGAAGAGAACCACTCTTCTCCAGGATCAGGGACGAAGAAGTCTAGACTTCATCCCAGGCCTATATCAATATCAGACTCGTCTGGCAAACTCCTCAGCGGCTTACCCTCAGTTTCCAAACACACAAAGACAGCCAAGCAAGCTATCTACGATAACGCTGGTGTTGGCGCCGATCTACGTCCACCAAAACCTACAAACCCTGTGACATCTACGCCCAACGTGTTCCTTAAGCCGTTAGGAGTTGATGATCCTGCAGAAACCAAACCTTATGAGGAAGCTTCAAACTCGAATGCGCAAAACGATGCTGACGTCACTCCTCGCACACCGCACAAACGACGGCAGAACAGGGATGAAGAAAGGGCGAAACGGAAGAAAAAAAAGGTGTCAGCTAGCTAAACCTGAACGAGCCGTATGTTCTTCCCCATTGTGTGGCTCGATACGACGATGCTGACCGTATGCTACAGGAGCAAGCTATGGCTGCCTTCCTATCGCGGCCCGGTCGCTGTTGGTCCCTTAGATCGGCTTCAGTGATCTTCCCCCATCTTTGAGCGACGACGGAACCTATACAGTTCTGTAGCATATGGATTGCACAGATGTTAGTTTCACATACCTGCGGCACACTTTTATGCAGATCCCGCAGCCGCGGAAAACGCAATCCCGGCTCTATCAAGTCACTTGAATCGATCACTAGGACTTGCTACCTTGTAATAATTTGGGATATCGCTCTCATAACTGTCCGCTAACCGCGGCAATAGTGGGATTCCTTTATTTGTCTTATCAGCTGGAGGTATTGTTGGAATTGTAGTTGACAGCTTTATTTAATATACACATGGATCCCTTTTCCCCCGGTATGATCGAGGATGAGGATATATGTGTAAGAGAATTCATCTCGATTGCGTGATTCTGTTAGGGCCATGGGGCATGCGACAATGAGAAAGCTCTTGAGCGATAGCAGGCACGATAAGCCTATGTGTAGAAGATGGCGAAAAAATGTGAAAGCAATGTGATCAAGACCAAACCACGTCTTATGAGCCGGGGTCATGTCCATCTAACTAGCATGGCGGACTCGGATGTGAGTTTTGAGAAGCCGCGATCGTGATAGATTAACTTACGTCCCTTGACATGATAAATTTCTTTCACGCGTGCAAGTGGCATAGTACGTCACGGCCAAAGTTTGGTACATCTGCAAAGTATTTCAAACTTTGTCGTTTCCCGATCAAGAATGACAGAATGTATATAGAAGCACGCTACTCACGGAGGTGCCAAGATCTGCAAGACATGATGTGGCAAAAACGTCGGTAGTATGTGTGGTATTTTTCGTACTGGGACGCATGGCATCCGCAGTGCAAAGTAGAGTAAAATAGGCAACTACCACCATCAGCATTTCAGAACACACGTACTTGCCGGTTCTATGGAACTGCTGGCACATATTGCCATGATAATGCCAACGTCACAAGTCACTGTCAATGACTCAAATGATATCAATCTTATCAATGGCTCATATGTCAGTGACCGACTGTTAAGCAGTACATTACCTACACAACCATCTCAACTGCCCATTGAAAAGCTGATAGGCGGGGGCGGTATTTGGCCTGTTGACGTGTTATTCGACGATTTGTGGCAAAGACTATACTTATAGCAGGTCTAAATTTGGGAATGTTCGAGGCAGGCACACCAACTTCAAGTTCAAGTTGAAGTTGACCTTCTTGACACCCGTCAATCCGTGAAGCGCCTGAGCACCTGCCAGTGCTTCTTCACCTTGTCGGTTCTTTTCGTATCTCGTTCTTCTGGCTACCCGCTTCGACGAAGCGCAAATCTCATCGTGGAACTGTTCATCACACTCACGCACAGCATTATTATTGATGGCTGCTCTTTACCTCCACAATGCATTACACCCTCCGGATCCCTCCCCGGGTTTCTCCAGAATAACGCCGTTGCCTCACTACCGTAACCCATCGGCAGGCTCTACTGCTACAACTTATACTAGGACCTCCGAGTACTCGCACCCAACTGAACCACTCCTACATGGTGGGACGCCGGAAGCTAGGGCCTATCGCGACATGTTGTCGCAGCAGCCGACTTTCGTAGATCTCCCAGTAGATGGTGGTCCACCCGTCTTTCCTTTGACGGAGAAGACAAGTTTGTGGGATCGGCATATAAGGCGCCGTTATAATCGGCTAAAGCTAATCAAGGGATCCCTAGTGATCTTATTAGGTGAGTACGTTTACGAACGATGGGGATGGTTCCAAGGTCAATTCAAAGTCTGGCGAGCGTCCGTCCTTTGAAATGTAGAAATTCACTGGGCTTGGTCGAATTTGGCGCTCACCATTCGTGCTATGAATAACTATTGATTGAACCAATGTCTACCTGGCCCGACTGTTGGATGTTAGAATGCTGACATGGTTCTAGGTTCATGGGCGATATACAACACCGTGCGGTACTTTCTTTCGTTCATGAAGTACACCCCTACCGATGGTCAATCTATGTCTCTCGCTCTGGGAATAATCACCGCTAGCTCTTTCGCCCTTCTGATGTGCACTGTTATTCTGTCCGTATTTCAGCCCTACCTGCTGCTACATCAAGTGCCATTGCGAACGTTGTTGTTTACCCGGAACACCTTTGATGCCTTTGCATCGTTTTTTCTTTTGGGACCTGCTGTTTATAACCTTGTTATGACTTTTATATGGAGGCACTCGACAAACCCTGAGCTGGGTTTTCAGCGTCGCTGTCATGTTGATGTCGACGTGATATGGTCCGTCTCCAAAAGGCAATGTAATGCCAGGTTATGGGGTACATGGTTGGCGTTATCTATACTCCGTCTAGTATTGACTCTCCTTATCATTGTAAGTTCTTCGCTGAACATGCGTCTCTATGCTGACGTCGTGGTGCAGATTGTATATCATACGATTTCGTACAGATTGGGACGTCCCACGTACCCTGCTCACCAATACCATTATCGACACCGTTCGCAGTTATCTGATTCGCAATCCTCCCTCCCTCCTTCCTTTACTACGAATTTGGCTTCGTACGATTTATCTGGGAAATCTGGTCGTCTTCCCTACCATCATTCTTCAGATTCAACCCTCAGCTCTTTTGCACAGTCTAAACAGTCATCTTCCCATCGGTCACGTCGAGCTCTACGAACACGGGCTTCTGCGTCGAGCATTTATTCCGACGAGGACACTGCTCTGGAAGCCGAAGTTAATGAGCCTAGAGCTCAACCTCCACAGGATCAAGACATGTCCAGTTTTGCGGTCCGCTTCCGCACCCTTGTTTCACAAATATCACGAGAAACAGAGACTGCGATTGAGTTTGCAACACCTGACACTGTCTTGGATAACGGGAACTACGATTTTTATATGCCACCTGTGCCGCCAGTGGTCGGGTATGACGAATTTGGACGTCCGTATCGACCAGAGGAGCAAGTGAGCTTCCTCAATAAATACATACGACGTATGCCCACGATCGAGTCGATGGGCTCTCGGGAGCTGGGCACAGCGGCTTCCAAGGAAAACAACGCGAGTCGGAGAAGCACGGGGACCTTTGATCAACCACTATCGCGATCGAACACGAACACGTTTACGGTGTCGGAGTATAGTGCTGCGAGTCATCTCCCGAGTCGGGGCAGCAGTCTTTCTGCCTGTGAGAATATATCCACGGCGCATGGGAGGACGAGCGAGATGGGAGAATTAGTTGATAGAGGCAGTGAGGAAGGTCATGATGCTTCAAAGGGAAGTGGTGCCGCCTCGAGTGGCCGTACGACGTCGACGTCGACAATGTCTTATTATACAGCGACGAGCGTTGTCTCTACGGTTCCAACACTGAGTGAAGACGCACCGCCTTTTCCACTAGGACTTGATGGAATACGGGAATATGTAAAAACGAATGGGTAAACTTGTCTCTTCTCACATTTTGTGCTAGATGTCTTCGCCTTGATTATGTATTATTATACGTATTTTATATGCAATGTCGAATACTTTCGGAGCTGTTTACATTTAGGGTCAATGAAAAACAACAGACAAACATAACGTACACGTTAGCAGTGACCCGTTGAGTTTGCACGACGGCTGCTGCAGTCGCTGGTTCCTCAGTTTTATCTCAAACCTCTGAGGAGACTGGAACCGACCATTTGAACGTTCTACGAGCCACATATTCTAGGCCGACTGACTTTACATGCCGGATAATCCCCTGCGCTTTACTCGACGCAATAAAGCTCGCGCTGACTCGGAATACGCCCCCATTCTCGACTCAGATTCTCCTTCAAATCCAGATTCGGTTGAAATGCATGGGATACGCCCCACTGTCACAGTTGCTGCCTCGTCGTCAGCGTCGGCGCGGAGGAATGTTTTGACTGGAAAAGGCAAAGCCAGACGGCAGGATAAATACGTTGATGATCCTGAAGAGGAGGCGAGTCTCTTGAGAGGAGATGTGTATGACGCTGATGATATTGGGGAGTACGGGGATGTCGAGGAGCAGCTAGGAGCTCCAACTTCGGTATGTTTTCCTTTGTGAAGATCAATGCCGAAGCTTATGGCGAGTTAGCTACCTACGCCTACACTACTACAGAAGCGAGCGAGTGGCAGGGATCAATCTAGGACAATACCGTTCAGACCACCAGGTGGGTGCCCTTATTCATCTCCACCGAGGTTAGGCTGCTGTCGCCCACGCGTTTAACTCAACGTATCCGAGGAGTGACTTATTCTGACGCGCTTTGTTCCAGAAAAGCTGCGTTTGCGTTTCCCTCCAAACATCGTACGAAACCAGAAATACAATGCATTCACGTTCCTCCCCATCGTATTCTATGAACAATTCAAGTTCTTCTTCAACCTCTACTTCCTCCTCGTCGCCCTCTCCCAATTCATCCCCACTCTCAAGATTGGTATGTGATACAACTGTCTGTTATACAAATACTTATTTCTTACTTTGTTGTAGGGTTTATCGTGACATACGTCGCACCTCTTGCTTTCGTCCTCTTCGTCACAATGGGAAAAGAGGCGTACGATGACTACAAGCGTAATCGCCGAGATCGAGAAGCAAACTCACAAAAATATCTCATCCTAGAACCTCCGCCGCCCTCTGTGGATGATTCGTCTGCCCTTTCCAGAGAACATGCGTATCTCAATACACACGCCAACACCCGCTCGGTGCCTTCGTCTTCTTTGCGTGTCGGCGACCTAATACATTTAGAGAAGAACCAACGAGTTCCTGCTGATATAGTCCTTCTATGGACTTCAGATGCCTCAGGTACATGTTTTATCCGTACAGACCAACTAGATGGAGAGACGGACTGGAAGCTACGCGTCGCGGTTCCAGAATGTCAGAAGCTCCCCGAAGGTGACATAATAAGACTTGACGCCGAAATATACGGTGAGCACTCCCAGTGCGTCCTTTCCATGGTTTGAATATACATGAACACAAGCACCGCAGCGGATTCACCGATAAAGGACATCCATTCCTTTATTGGAACATTCACCTTGAATACACCTCCGACGACAATCACTTCACGAGGCCAATCTTCGGAATCTGTGCCGTTGCATCCGTTTCCCCCGACCGTTTCGCCGCTGACTGCCGAGAATATCCTTTGGTCTAATACAGTGTTGGCCGCGGGGTCTGCAGTAGGTTTCGTCATCTATACGGGTGCAGAGACAAGGGCTGTGATGAATACAAGTCATCCTGAGACCAAGGTGGGGTTGTTGGATTTGGAGATCAACAACTTGGCAAAGGTGTGTAGTTGGGGACGAATTCTTGGCCTGACGCTGAAAAGAAAGTAGATCCTCTGTGCTGTTACGTTTGCACTCTCGGTTGTGCTTGTTGCGTTAAATGGGTTCAGAGGCCTATGGTACATATACGTGTTCCGATTCCTGATCTTGTTCTCGTCTATTATTCCGATCAGGTAGGGCCCGTCGTTTACTTAGGCGTGATCTGAGTTTGACGAAAGTCTAGTCTCCGTGTCAACCTTGACATGGGCAAGACAGTGTACGCATCACAGATCATGGATGATAACGAAATACCCGATACTATTGTGAGGACAAGCACACTACCGGAGGAACTGGGAAGGATCGAGTATCTGTTAAGTGATAAAACCGGGACATTGACACAGAATGGTACGAATTTTTTATTTTATCGTTTCGGGTACACACTGATTGCATTGTAGAGATGGAGATGAAGAAACTTCATATGGGCACCATGTCGTATGGCTTCGACTCCATGGACGAAGTTGCCCACCAGTTGCATGTCGCATTTGAGACTTCAGGTGATCAAGCCCATTTACGGCAGTCTTCGCTCGCTACAGGAGCCCAGTTAGCAACAAGAGGCCGACGGGACATGTCATCGCGTGTCCGCGACGTCGTCTTGAGTCTCGCTCTGTGTCATAACGTGAGTATATCACCTCAGCTTGGAAGCCAAGACCTACTCAGGAGTCCATTTCTCTAGGTGACTCCGGTGGCGAACGATGACGGATCAGTCACGTATCAGGCCTCGTCTCCCGACGAAGTAGCCATTGTCAAATGGACACAGTCCATCGGGCTCACACTCGTCTTTCGGGATCGTACTCGCATCGAACTACAAACGCCCGCTGGCTCCCGCATTGCCTTCGATGTCCTGGACATCTTCCCATTCACATCTGAGTCCAAGCGGATGGGGATCGTTGTCCGGGACTGTCAGTCAGGGGAGATAACGTTCTTGCAGAAGGGTGCAGACGTAGTGATGGCGAAGATCGTGCAGCGGAATGATTGGCTGGAGGAGGAGACAGCGAACATGGCTCGAGAGGGGTTACGCACACTTGTGGTGGCACGGAAGCGGCTCAGTGCACAGCTATATAGCGAGTACAAGGCGAAGCACCATGAAGCCAGTGTGAAGCTAGAGGGAAGGAACGAAGCTATGGCAGCGGTGGTGGCGGCGTTTCTGGAGCGCGATCTGGAGTTGTTGGGCTTGACGGGTGTGGAGGATAAGCTGCAAGATGAGGTTAAGTCAACGTTGGAGTTGTTAAGGAATGCAGGGATCAGGATTTGGATGTTGACGGGAGACAAGATCGAGACGGCGAGGTGTATTGCGATTTCGACCAAGTTGGTAGCGAGGAATCAGTACATTCATGAGATTGCGAAACGTATGTGTGTTTCCTCCGCTAGTTGTGGTGTGGATAGCTGATGATTGTTCGTTTAGTCAAGACGTCGGATGAAGTCCGAGATCAGCTAGAGTTCCTGCAATCTAAACTGGATTGCTGTCTTGTTATTGATGGTGAATCATTACAGGTATGAATTATCTTCCGTCCCACATGTTAGATGTCAGCAACTAATATCTCAACGTGTCTAGCTCTGTCTTAACCTGTTCAAGAACGAGTTCATCGAAATCGCCACCAAACTATCTGCGGTTGTAGCATGCAGATGCTCGCCGACTCAGAAAGCCGACGTCGCACGGCTCATTCGCAAGCACACCAAGAAACGGGTGTGTTGTATTGGGGACGGTGGTAATGACGTCAGCATGATCCAAGCTGCGGATGTCGGTCAGTAATTATCACCATCAACCAACTCCTTCGACTGAATCTCTACCTCCCAGGTGTGGGCATCGTCGGTAAAGAAGGCAAGCAAGCCTCCCTTGCAGCCGATTTCTCTGTCACACAATTCAGCTACCTGACAAAACTGCTGTTGTGGCATGGCCGTAACTCGTACCGGCGCTCAGCGAAACTCGCCCAGTTTGTGATACACCGCGGGTTGATCATATCCGTCATGCAGGCTGTGTTTTCGGCCATATTCTATTTTGCGCCGATCGCGTTGTATCAGGGGTGGTTGATGGTGGGGTATGCAACGGTGTATACGATGGCGCCGGTGTTTTCGCTTGTGTTGGACAGAGATGTAAATGAGGATCTGGCGTTGTTGTATCCGGAGCTGTATAAGGAATTGACAAAAGTGCGTATTGGAGTTGTGGTTTGGATTTCGGATCACTTATGCTGGTCTGTTCTACAGGGAAGGGCATTGTCGTACAAGACGTTCTTCCAGTGGTTGATGATCAGTGTCTATCAAGGTACGTCTTGTTCTTAGATCTGCTGAAGTATGCTGATATGAAACATACGGTCTAGGCGGTGCTATTATGATTATGTCTCTTGTCCTCTTCGAGAATGAATTTTTGCATATCGTTGCAATTTCATTTACAGCTCTCATCCTCAACGAACTGATCATGGTCGCATTGGAAATCACCACATGGTAAATTTTGGACCATATGTCGACTGCATTGTTTTTCTAATTTGTCCCTCATATAGGCATATATACATGGTGATCTCAGAAATTGTCACTTTATTGTTATACCTTGCCAGCATGGCATTCTTACCAGAATATTTTGGTATGTTTTCTACATATCTTTACCCTGGACAAACTCACAGCTTCCGTGAATCATGCAGACCTAACATTCGTTCTTTCGGTCGGGTTTGCGTGGAAGCTTGCAGTAATTGTTGCGATCAGCGCGTTGCCGCTGTATATAATTAAGATCATTCAGAGTCGGATATCACCTGCAGCCTCGAGTAAGTTGATGTAGCATTGGTTTGTCTGTATTAATATTATACGGGGATGTTGTTTTCTTTGCCGTCAACTGTGTCGACGTTCTTCAGCTTTCAGGAGGTGATGTCTTTGTTAAGCTATATCCTTGAGTTCTGAATGTTTCTTTCGCTTGTGAACGAGCAAAGGTAAGCCGTTGTGTACATTTAGTGCAACTTCTCTGATTTCCTGCAACAGAAGCGTTGACGGTGACCTGTGTAAACTTGACGGCTGCCAGTGCTAACGACGGGGATCAATAGAGGATCGAATAAGGAAGCAAAACATCCTTCTTGGGACTTGTTCTATATTTGGCTCTCACCTATAAAATCAACTTTGCTTTCTGTTTCTAACTTCATCTCGAGCTCGCCCCCCCAAAAAATGTCCGCTGTCTTGAATATTTCCATCCTTGAGCATACCACGTCGTCGACGCCTCATCCTCACGTTCTGTACGTCGTCAATGTCACCCTCGACGACGGCCAACAGCACCAAGTCTTGCGGAGGTACTCTCAGGTGTGTGTCACCGAAGTTGAATGTGTTCTTCTATCATAATTACGATGCTGGTAATGCTAGTTTGTAACCCTTCAAGAACGTCTTCGAGATTCTTTTGCATTGCCACCGAGACGAGCTCTCACCAATGTCGTTCCATCGGCCTGGATCGATGACAAGCTCATCTCTGAACGAAAGGCTGGCCTCGCAAATTACTTGAACTACCTCATCACAATTCCAGAGTCCCAAGATAACCAAACCTTGCTTCAGTTTTTGACATCTCAGTCGTTTGACTCTGTTCCGTTTCTCAATACTACAAACACCATTCTTGGCATGGTTTCCAAAAGCACACTCACGGTTGTCCAGACCAGGATTAAACCCGAAGAGCCTAGGTTTGTACCTGTTGCCGCTGCTTACTATCCAACCTGGGCAGTTGCAGCCCATCCTCCTGAGAAACTCGATTTCTCGAAGTTTGACATCATTTTCTTCGGTATGACTTTCTGTTTCTACCCATATCGTAGCTAATCGACGCGTTGGTTAGCGTTTGTTACCCCAAACTCTACGTCCACTATTAGCTGGGATACCGATAGTCAAGGCGCACTGTGGAGGCTTGTGTCGGCTGCACGTAAGAGTGGGAAAGGGACAAAGATCGTCCTTTCTATTGGTAGACGACTTACTAACTAGCCAAGTTGTAAAGTCTGATTCATACTTCGTCTCCCGTAGGTGGTTGGGGCGGGAGTTACTGGTTCAGCCACGCAATGAGCAATGATTTCAATCAAACGAAGCTAAGCAATGCGCTAATTAGTGCAGTGCACACCTTCGGGCTCGATGGTTTGCCGTTTTTAACTTCGTGCAAGCGCTTTTTTTCTGATTAGCATCCATGTAGGAGTCGATATTGATTGGGTATGGACTTCTTGCTATAATTCTCATGTAGTCTAATGTTCTTATGCAGGAGTATCCCAACGCGCCGGGAGCAGGCAACCCTCACTCCACCAAAGACTCTGCCAATTTTCTCTCCTTCCTCAAGTTGTTGCGTAGCTCCCTCGGTCTGTTTTCCTGATAACTTTAGATGTACTTGACATTCAGATATCTCATATTTAGGCTCTTCGAAGATCATCTCTTCGGCAGTCGCACACTTACCTTGGCTCGATGAAAATGGCAAATCCCTGTCCAATGTCTCGGCATATGCAGCACAAATGACCTATGTCAATATTATGTTTGTTCTGTCAACCCTCCTCCCGTATACACGCTCACGTTTCTCAAGGAATTACGACGTGTTCAGTTCGTCTTCGAACCCCGGGCCCAACGCACCACTTGGCGAGTTTCTTACTTCCATCATCTCTGCGTCCCA
>QLOK01008131.1:0-11745 GCA_003313805.1 Tricholoma flavovirens
CTCAGATAATGATGTCCAGAGATTTGACATTAAAGCAGCATGACACATCATTTACGAGGCAAATTTTAGGGTGAACAATGATGCGACAGAGACAATTTTAAAAAAGGAATCTTGTGTTCCAACATTATTAAGTAACCCAATTTGCTGTCATCATCATACTCATCAAAAAGTATATTATTTGCAGAATGCTTTCTCAACTTGCCTGGCCCACCTTAATTTCAACTTATACCCAATGTTAGTTGTTGACTTAATGCATGAATTTGAGCTGGGTGTATGGAAAAATCATTTTACTCATCTCATTCATATGCTTAATGCATCCAATCTTGCACTAGTCCATGAGGTGGATCAAAGGTATGTTCAAGTAAAGATGCTCTTCATTTTCCTCAGTTTCACTGGTATGTGCATTCAGGTATCGTCTGGTGCCAAGATTTGGAAGGGATGGTATCCGCAAATTTGCTGCAAACCCTTCTGAGATGAAGAAGATGGCTGCCCACAACTTTGAGGATCTTCTACAAGTGAGTCTGCAACATTCCCTGATATGATGAGTTCATGAGACAGTATTCAGTGTGCAATTCCTGTCTTTGACAGTCTTTTCCCAGACCAACACAACACAACAATCAGGGAGCTCCTTTTCACATGTGCACACTGGCACATGTTTGCCAAACTTCGAATGCATTCTGACCAGACATTAAGGATTTTGAGAAGCTTACTCTGGCACTTGGGGATCAATTACAATTTTTTGCTACTGACACATGTCCAGAATATAATACATCTGAACTTCCTCATGAGGCTGCCGCATGCAAATGCAGACAGGCCAAGAAGTCACAGACAGGTACTTTGAACAACAGCAAGGCCTCAGAAAGTGGCCACCAAACGAAACAATTCAATATGAACACATACAAGCACCATGCACTTGGAGATTATGTTGAATCAATATGTGCATATGGCACATGTGATTCTTACAGTACGGAACTGGTGTGTGAAGTTATTGCATTGTGTTACACAGATGACCTGCAATGTTGATTACCATGCTTTCATTTGTTCTACAGGGTGAGCTAGAACACCATACAGCTAAGGCATGATATCATCATACTGACAAGTGGGAGTTTATAAAACAAATGGCACAACTAGAATGTTGACAGGAGCATATTAGATGCATTCAGGCATGAAGTTTAGGCAATGGTAACTCACCCTGCAAGTGGGTTGCTATGAACCCTGATGCACATTATTGTATTGGAAAGTCGGAAGACTATCCTGAACATATTGGTCTCTTTGTAAATAAGAATCGCAGTGATCTGGCAGTTCAGGTATACACACTGCAGCAAACACCAGTACTCTAACTAATACCACCAACAGAAATTCATTCCAAAGTTGAAAAAGCATCTCCTGCTACGAATTCAATCTCTACTGGATATTGGCGAAATGGCTGGTCTCCATGCTTTCTCAGAGGCAGTGGCTGATTGGCAGGCTGTTCTTTTCAAACACGACTGCATGTATGGGCATGGTATCATGCATATCAATTTCACTACATATGATGTTCGCTGCGATGATGACGTCATTCATTCTGGGACTCATGCTCAATCTAATGTTATGGTTCTCAATCCCCATTACTCTGATCCTCTGCATTCTGGCACAGATAACCACCATCTGTTCTGGTATGCACACATTCTAGTAGTTTATCATGCCAACGTGATTTATATTGGGAAAGGAAATACCGACTATTCTCCTTACAGGCTCAATCTCTTATGGGAGTGCTGGTATGAGCTTACAGATGATAATGCATGATGGGGATCTTGATGGTTGGATACTGTTTCATTCCCATCGATGAGTCGTGAAGATTCTTTTGGGTTCCTTAATCCTGATGATGTTATTCAGGCCTCTCATGTTATCCCTTGTATGAAGGAAGGCTTTGTGCACAGAGATCAGACTGGTCTGTCTCATTGTGCTCAATATCATGCAGACAGGAAGTTATATTATATAAACCGGTAGCTATTGTTTTAAGTCTTACCGCAGCCAAGTTTTGCTGACAGAGACATGGTTATGTGATATCATTGGGGTCATGGAGTGGGGCACACATATGCACATCATACTATCACAGTGCCAGATGTGATCAATGAACCATACATCGAGATGGAGCATGAGGAAAATCAAGACTGAAACTCGCCAGACACCACTGCTCATGACATTGCAGTGAAGCAACTTTTAACACTAAGTGATATTGACGAAGGCGATGATGACGGTGACAGCTCAGATGTTGATGGCAGCTCAGATGTTGATGAGTACTCGGATGAAGATGACAACTTGGATGACAGTGATGATGACCAGAGTGAGGAGTTTGATCTGTCACAAAAAGGGTCTGACAATGAACTTCAAGCTGAAGACTAGGACATCAGGAGATATGACATGTACAGCTATTATAGGTTCCCGGTAAGCAAGGGTGATGTTCTGTGCAACCAAATTTTCTGAGGTGCTGCTGGTACACTGGCAAGTTACAACTATTATTGTATTGTATGCCATGTCCTATATCACATTTAATCATTAATCATTAGTCACACTATTGTGACAATCATGACACTGGCACCTTCCTCTCAGGCTTCTACAAGCCCTAACTTGGCTATGGTTGCTGCTGGCAGTACCTCTGCAGGAGACTTGCAGGTATAGCATTGAAAACAGAGTCAACAGGGTTACGGACCATGTCAATTGAGAATACTCTTACACTCATGCTGCGAACACATGATCACCTCAAACTAAACGTTGAACACAGAGTCAGCAGGGCTGTGGACTCTATGAGTGGACATTCCGCTTTCAAGTTGGGAAGCAACCTTGGTCTCAGGATATCAACTTTTCCTCCTCTTGCGCAGTTGTTTGGGTGGGGAAGTAAAGAATCTCAACTCATGGGGGGGTTCCAAGATCTTATAAGAGCTCTGAGAGACATTGACAGTATGCTGACACATCCAATGAACATCATGATCTTAGGCTCTAGTGATTGAATTTTTGCAAGGAGCTAATGGACAGTTTTCTCGTTCTGGACAAGTCCTCGCAGGTGTGTAAGGAGTGGGTTCACAAGACCATCATGCATCAAAGTGCTGGCGAAGGTTGGACTGGAGCCTTGGAAGTGCGATGAATCCTGGCTTCATTGTTCCACCTTATATAATCTAAGCTTATCTCAATTCATGAGGTAAACTCCCATCTAGGTTTTCATCTCCAGAAAGCTGTAGAGGACACATCCTTGCAGGTGTGTAAGGAATGGTCACAAGGCTGTCGTGCATGGAAATACCAGTGATGGTTGGACTTGGGCCTCAAAAATTGAATTCCCTGGCTTACCTTGTTGTAATACTAAGTTATTGTGATTCCAGGTAAACTCCCATCTAGGTTTTTGCAGAAAACCATATGGGACAAGTCCTTGCAGGTGTGTTCACAAGACCATTGTGCATAAAATTGCCAATGTTGAACTGGAGCCTTGGAAGCAATATAAATTACTGTTTGTTTTGAGGGAAAGTAATTTAAAACTGGTGTCAAGGTATATCCATAGAGGACACATCCTCATGGGTGTGGCTTCACACAATACCTTCAAGCCATTGCAAAATGCTACTAAGCTGAAGGGCAGGGTCTAATGAATGGCAGAGTAGCCTAACAAATGACTGATCCTCATCCCAAAGCATGGGCCATCCGCTGCTATCTCAGCCTGCTTTCTTCAGGTTTTGTTCCAGATCCAAGTTGCTGCTGTCTCCCTTTCACAAGCACAGATCCCCACTGCTACTTATCTCTTTTTCTTTTTGTTCCACAACCAGTGTGGATCCTCACTGCCCCCATATCTGTTGCCCACATGAATACAACATTCAATTCTCAACATTCTACCCACTCCCCATTTGCTCAGCATCCATTATTACAATTGCCACTTGTCAATGATATGCTTGGCTTTGACCTGCCTCGATTTTGCCAACATTCTGGTCAACTGCCACTGGTGGCTGTTGGGCACCATGTTTAGGAATTATGGTCCCCTAAGTCTTCCCAAGTTGCCTGGACACATCCTCACAGGTGATGATTCAAACATTCTCCAGCACTCCAGTTTCTGCCCTCATTCCACATTGAGTCTCTCTTGATTCCGGTAATTACTGCACTAGTGCAGCTGGGACCTTTATCACAGCCCAATCACCTCAGTATTCCACCTGGTGAGCTGCCCAAGGATTGTCTTACAAGCAAGATGCCTCTGGAATTGTGCAATATCTCTTCTCTGTGGATGACATCATTGCTTTCGGAAGTATATCTGCTTGTAGCTGGGCAATTGCCAGTAGTATTCTCAGGTACCCTCATATTGGGAGTAGGCACATCATGGATCTTAAGTCCAGTATGCCTTTGGACAAGCTGGCATGTCTCGAGGCTGCCAGAGAGTTCTCAGACCTCTGTCTACAGCTTGGGAGGCACCATGTTGAGCCCTGATGAAACCCCAAGAACGAAACTATCCTGGATGAAGGACAGATCTGTTTTCAATGCCAGTGGGAGGATTCCAGATATGCATGCACCTCTCAATGTAATGACTGGAGGGATGTCTGTGGGCTATACTGTTTTGATGGCATATTGGCACAATTGAGCATAATCTTGGTGTTTGCACCCGTGAACACCACTAGTCCTATAACCCTGGAGGAGTAACTTGTTGATTGCCACCCATTCCTGCTTCTGCTCTGAGATTGTCTCATCCTCATACCTCAGCACACTATGGTACAGATGTAGATTCTGATGTGGGGGCTCCAGGTCCAGGCAAAATGATGATTGTTTTATCTCTTCCTCTACCTTGAGGGTTGACATAGCTCTCACAGACCATGGGGGCTTCAAGTTCATCCCCCCCCCCCATCCAGGTTCTTTGTCTCCAGATAATACATCCTGTCCGCATTTGACGTCGAACACAGTGTGCATCCAGAGGAACAGACGATGTGAATAATTTGTTAGTGGGACTCGAGCAACATTTGGTTATGGGCTGAATGAAACCTCTTTCCATTTCAGCATCGTTTTGGGACCTAGCAGTGTCAAATGTACTACCAGGCCATTGAAAATTCCTGAAGTCGGTCATGTGTACTGTTAACGACATGGAGATATCTTGTTTTCTCCATACTTGGTCTGTGAAACCAATACATCCTGGTTAACTCCTGATTCAACTCTACGAGCATGATAACATGGTCTTTGATGAGAGGTATGTAAAGTGATGGATATGTAAGGATGATACAATGATGTGCGGAAAGTGGAAGGAAAACTGCGCCTCTGAAATAGAAGATGCCCATATAAAACTCTGTACAAGTTAGGTCCATGACGAGGAAGACTGTGTGAAAGCACCGTCATGGATGCATCAATCATAGAAGAGAAAGGATTGGCACAATATTTGGCGATGACCCATGTTATCCAAAATGAAGTGGGTGATGGAACAGCCCAGAAAGGAGGATGGGGGGGATGGTGTCCCTTCCAAATGATCATGTCTTTTTTGTTGTTGCACTGACATTAGCCAACAACTGCAGGCAAAGAAATACAATCCTTTCCTCCATTCATCCATCTGCACACTAGTTGATCTGGATATAAGTGAATGGGTTGAATGGCAAAGTCAGTCTTGTCTAAAGCTCTCAAGGTGTAGTGATGAGCTGAATCTGATCTGGAGGAGTGAAGTCCATGCCTTGTTCATAATGCTGTGAGTTGCAGGAATCTCATAGTCAGAGAAACACTTACACAACCATCCACCATAGACCAGCTGAATCTTCCACCATTTTGCAATGCATTATGGCTGCAGCAAAGAGTTCTTTCAGTTGACTGAAGTCCCATTCATGGGGGCAGTGCTGGTGCTCATGCTCTAAGAAGTAGAGTGTTGGCTTGGTTTCAGTGAACATTGGGAAGTATGTGAATTGTGCAGGTTGATGAAGTCTCTGTACACAGGCAGAGTCAAGATAGGTGCCGGTGTATTCGTTGTGTGGATGAGATATGCTACTACTAACAATGAAGAATGCATAATACTCAGACAACAAGCCCCATTTCCTGGATTTTGCACTTTAAAACCCTCCATACATCAGTTAGCAGATTGGAAGATTGACCGTTAGGATTTCTACATCGCATGCTCTCATTTATGGAACAAATCTCATGGTTTTGTTGAACACTCACACTTCGAAGGCGAACACTGCAAGAGTGGCCCAGGGGTACTATGCCCTCGAGGGCATACATCAAATTCGAAAAATTTGCTATGTGATCTCATCTAGTTTATCTGCAAAGCCAAACATCCAAATTACCTGATTGCAAAAATAGTCCTCAACTTTGCTTTTGGCAGTCTCTTGATTGGTTTCACTCTCTTCCACTTGAAAGACAGCCAACAGTGAGCTCAGAACAAGCTTGTTGTGCATACTTCTGTCTTTCCTATGGGATTACATGCTCATCTATGATTGTTTCAGTTTTTATAGGTTATCTTCATGGCGACCATCCTTCAGTATGATCCATTTCCATCTTACTTTTTACCTTTTGGAGGCTAATGCACAATCAAGTGTACCCCTTGCCAATCAGTTGCAAGTACCATACATTGCCATGAGGTCAATCTATGAGGTTTGTGAGTGTCCGAGTCAAATGTACAGCTGGACTGTGCTCCTCACATCCCAGATTCTGATTGAATTATTCTTGGATCATCCATGTTCTTCCTCTGCTGGTACTGGACCATTGGGTTTGACTCTTCTCAGGCTGGGTACACATACTGGCATCGTGTTCCCTTTGTATTACACAACAATTGGACAGGTTTGTTGATGTTTTGAAGCCTGCACCCTTTCTGACGCATTTATGAAGGCGGTGGCCTCAATGGCACCTACAGCTGAGATTGCGGCTATACTATGTGCACTCTTGTTCTTGTTTGTCCTCATGTTATGAGTATTTAATTGAGCTATCATTTATTTGCACATCTGGCTTTGATGATCCATGGCAATGGAGTCTTGCAGCCATTCAGGGCAGTAGGCTGGTGGAAATGGATGTAAGTAATATAATAACCTTAATGTCACAATGTCATCATAGGCTCATTGCTACATGACCTTCTTTCCCCATTCACATATCTTATAGAAGGCATGTTAGGCCAAGGTATGTTTTCTTCATTGGCCTAAGTACATGACTCATTTACAATGCGACATCTCAGCTATTGGTTGACATGAAGTCAATTCTTTGCTGATCGGGTTTGTCAGCATAACACCTCCGTCTGGGCAGACCTGTGGCCAGTACATGAACTCATACATCTTGCATGCTGGTGGCTACCTGATGAACCCAAATTTGACTTCTTCCTGCAAATTCTGTAGTGTGTGCACAATGGATGAACTGATTGGAGCTAACTTTGACATATTTTATACCCACCATTGGTGGGATTTTGGGCTGATGACTCGGATGGTATATGTAATGTTTAGCATGTGTTGCTCATTCAAATCCTGATCCTGGGCTGACTTTACTGTAACACTCTAGATTTTTTGCATTTTCACTCTTACTTGTTTATTCCACAACCACACTTGGAGCCAAGTTGGTATCCCATCTTTCAAACAAACCAAGAAGATATAGCAAGGTCAATTTTAAACTGTTACTACCTGTCATGTACTTTTCATGTACTTATTGCCACAAATGTACTAAGTAGATGCATAATGGCAACTCAGAGAATGGTTCTACTATATGTGTTGGAACAAGCACACTGAATGTTTTGACTGGTCTGATATTCAATTAACATTAAATTGTGTGACAAGCTCTCAGAACAATTTCAATGTGATCAAGTAATGACAGCCTTTTTGCTGCTTACAAATTATGTCTGGTTATACCGACTTACTCTGAATTTCCTGATGTATGTAGTAATCAATTATATTTGATTGTATGTTTGTATCAGCCTGTATTTCACTTACAAATTCTGCCTGGCATCCACTGATTTCTTGAAGGAACAGAGTAGCTAGAATTGGAGTAGATTTCTAACTTTGGGGAATATTTGATCATCATTATTATTGCATTATGTAGTAATCAATTATTACATTTGATTATCTGTTGGTATCAGCTTGTTTTTCACTTACAAATTCTTCCTGGCATCCACTGATTTCTTGAGGCAACAGAGTAGCCAGCATTGGAGTAGATTTCAAACTTTGGGGAATATTCGATCATTATTATTATTGTATTATGTAGTAATCAATTATATTTGATTATCTGTTTGTATCAGCTTGTTTTCTGCTTACAAATTCTGCCTGGTCATATCAATGTACTCACAGTTTCCTGATGGAGTCAGTGTCACTTTCACTGATGTCCACAGCTCTCTTCTTCTTTCATTGCAATGTGTTCATGATGATGGTGAAACAATTGGAGGAAGGGGCCCCTCTGAACCCTCAATCCCTGACTCAGCCTGTTGTGTTATTTTCAGGGCCCTCTTTTGGCCCTGAGTGAGTTTCTTGGAGATGGTAATACCACCCAAACCTCCAGTGGGATTGAAGTCAGGGTCCATGGACCCAGACTAGCCATACTGAGTTGAGCAGGGTATAGGGAGATCTGCTGATGAGGGACAAGGCATGCTAGGTCACCCTGTGTGCATAGATTTAGAGAGTCCCCCAAGGGTTCCTGAGGGGGGTGGATTTGAGTTTGGTCCAGCAAGGGGTCTTGCAGGATTATACATATGTAGCCCCACCTCTCATAGGAGTGAGAGGATCTCGCTTCCTCTTGGGGTGAGGTGCCACAATGGAGATGTCAGTGGAACTTGGTATCCACCAATGATGATACATCCACCTTGCACCTAGAGCTCTGGAGATATCCAGATACTTTTTGCACATTACAGCTCTGCATGACAGGACAAACATCCACAAACAAATTTGAACACATTTTGAATGATTTTTGAGTAATATTGAGCAATATTGAGCCCCTCGAACATCTTCAATTGGACTTAGAGCATTCACATGAGTCCCTCATACCTCATATGACCCCATTTGATCCATATTTGAGAGGTTCCAATCATGTTTTGAACATTTGATCAGGCTCAAACAGCAATACTAAGCTCTCAAACTTTCTCAAGTCTTTCCATGATACATTTGACAAGCCTAATGAGTCTATTCAAACAACTTACAAGCCATCTGCACATCTTCAAACCCTTCATGATCATTTCAAACTTCATTGATCAACTTTGAATGAATGAACTTTGAACATATTTCATGCACCTCAGTGGCTGTATTTCTTATCATTGGAGACCAATACCATCCTCCCACACCTCATGACATCATATAACAAGCTTATCACACACAGAACAATAGGCAGGATCACTATTTGAAAGACATGAGAGTATTTTCAAAGTATTTCAGACTCCTCAAAGGGAACATGTGTTTCCCCACATGGATTCATTTGGTTTATCTCATCTTTTGCATCATTCTATCATTTACCCATTGTTGTTAGACCCATTAGATGATTTACATCCTGCCTCATGTAGGCCTCATGTTCTATTTCCTTTTTAGTCCTATGTTTTCAAAACATATATACCTTTGTATAACCTGCCATTTCCAACAAGAAACTGTTTGCCTTAGTTCTCTATCATCTGATTGAAGAGCCCCCACTCTTGGGTCCAAGTGTCTAGTCTTAGCTTGAAGTTTTGCAAAATCATTGTGAACTTCCTTGAAAATCATCATATTTGCATCTCAAACTCATTGAACTTCATCCAGTTATTGCCACTTGCATCTTAGTACCTATCCAGTCCCTAGCATCAGGAAAATCTGAGTTTGACTTAAACCTCCTTAAAGTTCCTGAAAGTCTCCTTATTATGCTTATTGACCATTAAGCAAAATAAGCATGAAATTAAGCAGAAGACCCTACTTATTTGCTGCTTATTCTCCTTATTTGCTACTTAATTTCCTTATTTCATCCTTAAAATAATTTATTTAGGTATTTTAAGGATGAAATAAGGAAATTAAGTAACAAACAAGGTGAATAAGCAGCAAATAAGTAGGGTCTTCTGCTTAATTTCATGCTTATTTTGCTAAATGGTCAATAAGCATAATAAGGAGACTTTAAGGAACTTTAAGGAGGTTTAAGTCAAATTTGGATTTTCCTGATGCTATCCTCATCATCTGCATCCTCTCCCACATATCTGGCCTATTCTTCAAATGTTTTGAACATTTATAGAGACCTCAAACTTTGATTGCAACCTCAAACTTTTTATCTCAACCTTGAACTTTCTTTGAACCTTGGTTGAACATCCTCAAAATCCCTCACTCTTACATTGTATAACCATGGTGAAGTTTGGAACCACCTTGCTACCTTCCTCTAACCTGTGTTATACCATACAAAGCCATTTGTAGGGTTTTGTGTGGGTTTCCTGGTCAAGTATTATCATTTTGGAGCCCACCATGAGGGGTTGTCTAAATCATTTCATCACCTAAACCATCTGGAATTGGCTTAGGCCAACAGCAGCAAGAAAACTTTGTGACAAACTTACCAAGCCTTCACATCTCTCAAAGAATTGGGAGATATCCTAATAAGTGAACGCTATTCACCCAGCAAGTTCTTCACAACACGTGATGTTCAGAAAATGCCGTCACTTGACTGTAGCCTTCTTACATAATATAGTTTCAACATTGATACCATGACCAAGACAGCAGGAGGCAGTCAGACTCCAAATATTTAACCATTTGTGAGGCATTGTAAACATATTTTCAAGGACTACAACCTCAACACACTATATTACCTCGCCTCAACAACTGGCAAATTTGGTCATGTTTGTACTTTGATCTATTTTCAATGTCAAATATTCTGCAAGCAATTCCTCATCAATCATGCAACATTTGGGCATGATTCTGTAGTCTATCTTGTTTTAAAAACTGAGCTCCAGAGCTCCACACAATCTATTTATTTTTTGGTCATCATGTGTGAAAGTTAGGTTGACCCCTGCTAATTATGTGTGTGCAAGTAATATCTCAAGAACTAATGGTCAGAAAAATAAGCTGAGAGTGGTACATTGTCAAGGGTCTCAAATTCAAATAATACAACCTTGTGGCCAGTAGCTAGATGACAATGCCAAGTATGTAACTTCCCAAAATGGCAATCTCACTTCAAAGCAGCATTCAGCCACCACAAGGGCTCTATGATAACCTCAATTGTCTGTGTTTGGTACCCTCCCATAAATTACCTTTGATAATGTACCACTCTCAGCTTATTTTTCTGACCATTAGTTCTTGAGATATTACTTGCACACACATAATTAGCAGGGGTCAACATAACTTTCACACATGATGACCAAAAAATAAATAAATAGATTGTGTGGAGCTCTGGAGCTCAGTTGTTAAAATAAGATAGACCACAGAATCATGCCCAAATGTTGCATGATTGATGAGGAATTGCTTGCAGAATATTTGACATTGAAAATAGATCAAAGTACAAACATGACCAAATTTGCCAGTTGTTGAGGCAAGGTAATATAGCATGTTGAGGTTGTAGTCCTTGAAAATATGTTTACAATGCCTCACAAATGGTTAAATGTTTGGAGTCTGACTGCCTCCTACTGTCTTGGTCATGGTATCAAATGATGTTGAAACTGTATTATGTAAGAAGACTACAGTCAAGTGATGGCATTTTCCGAACATCATGTGTTGCGAAGAACTTGTTGGGTGAATATCGTTCACTATCCTAATACCAGACATTAGCGTCTCTTGGGCCGTAGGTATGTTTTTTAAATTATCATTTCATATTTCATTTTATTTACTGACAAAAAAAAAACTACAGGCCAGGAGGATGAGGGGGGGG
>QLOK01008131.1:11773-23630 GCA_003313805.1 Tricholoma flavovirens
GGACAGCAGGACAGTGGGAGGTGGCAGGGAAGGGGGGACAACTGACAGGGACCAATGACGATGGCAGTGAGGGGACAGGGACAGGGATGACAGGGCCACAACAACGAGGACAAGGCGACAAGGGGGGGGACAACGAGCAGACAACAAGGGGGGGGGACAGGAGGGGATGATGGCACCACCACCACCGCTATCACCACAGCACCCCCAACCACTGCTGTGAGCAACTGCTTGCAGGGTGGAAATGGGGAGGAAGGGGTGACCAGGATGAGGGGAAACACCACCAACCACTGCCGTGAGTGACTGCTCATGGGGTGGACATGGGGTGCCATGACAACAACAATGAGGGATGATGGCGCTGACCCCCCACCTAGCCCCCCCCCCCTTATTTTGCATGGGGGGGGGATTTTAAAAATTTAATTTAATTAATTAATACTGTTGGTGGCCCCCCTCACACAACATGAGGGGGGTATAATTTTTTTATGTATAGAACGTAGCTGACAATGATGAGGGACAACAGTGCCAACCCCCACCTAGCCCCCCCTGTTTTGCATGGGGGGGGGGGGATTTTAAAAAATTTAATTTAATTAGTTAATATTGTTGGTGGCCCCCCTCATGCATCATGAGGGGGGTATATTTTTTTTGTGTATAGAACGTAGCACTCGCCCCCCTGCATCTTGTGCAGGGGTGGTAAATTAATTAAATGTTTGAAAATATGTTGATGGCTCAAGCCGCCTTCCTCGCATTTGTATGAGGGAGATAAAAATAAAATATATTCATTTTGAAGAACTTAAATATGATTTATATACACTGCTAATAATGCTCCTGTGGCTCAACTGGTTGAGCACACTTGTTTTTTGGTCATGTGATCTACAACCCCAAGGTCTCTGGTTCAAATCCCACTCCGTACACATTTATTTTGTGGGCACTTGATGAAAATTTCACCAAGTCCAGCAGTAGTAGGACTGTACTCCAACATTAATAATTCAACTTGATTGTTGAATTGTCTTGAGTTCAGTCCACTCGGATTCCACTCAGACTCCACTTGGATTCCACTTGGATTCCACTAGGACTCCACTGGGAATTCACTTGGACTGCTAGGACTCCACTTGGACTCCAATTGGATTCCACTTGGACTTTGAGCAGTCCAAGCAGTCTGATCGGAGTCCAATAGGACAGGTGGGGTACTGTAAAGTACTGCTCCAAACTACCTCTTGCTTCATCACACATTCCTCAACTAAAAGCCTTCATCCCACAACCATCCACTTCTACTCCACTCACATCAACCTCAAAAATCATGGCTACAACAACAGCTATCCCAGTGCATGGTCACTCCACCACTCCAAGATTCAACCCAACCCAACCTCAAGAACTTTGTTGCTACTTCCACAAACTTGAATTGCTCTTTGGAGCATGTAACAAACATTACCAACTCCAAAACCATGAAGAAGCATGCCTGTCAATATGTTGATATCAACACTTCCAAACTTTGGGAATCACTTCCAGAGCACATGACTGGTGTTTCATTCAATAACTTTCACATTTCAATCCACAAGCTCTACCCTGGATCTGAAGACAATTGTAAATGGTCAATCTCAGACATGGACAAACTTGTTGGTGAACAACTTAGAGTTGGTATTTTCAATGTGAATGATTGAGGGTTATATTGTCTTGCCTTCTATAATATTATAAAGTTTCTGCATACTAAAACAGGATATCAGAAGACAAACAGAGCAGGGCCTTTGTTTGAGGCTTTCAACCAGGTTTATGGATGTAAATTGCTTGAAGGATTGAACATAAATTACCTGACCATTATCCAGATGATCCCTACCCACTCAACAACATTCACAAAGCTGCAAAGTTCATTTTAGCAGGTTTGAACACTTTGCATTTGACACCTCCACAAACTTTGCAAACTTTGACCTTGACTTCAGTACCTACAATCTTGATATCAGCACCTCAGATCAAATCAGAGGACCTCACAGCAATCCTCAAAAGTTTGTGGCCACCCTCATCACTGCTATGGCAGGTTCAAAGTCAAATTCAAGCCCTCAAACTAGTAATGCACATTGATCAGATACCCTCAACAATTTAGTTTGTATTTTCTGTGGGCACTCTGGGCATTTCATTAGTGAATGTCTGGTTTGCAAGTTGTATATTAATGAAGGAAAGTGTAAAAAGAATGCTGAGGGAAAGGTAGTACTCCCTAACAGTCAATTTATGCCTCAAAACATCCCTGGTCGATTCCTTAAAGATTGAATGGATAAATGGAATTGTCAAAACCCTGAAACCGTTGCATCATCACTTATGTATAGTATTGCCCCATTGCCATGTTGAGTGTTGATGGGCAGAGCCGAATATGGCAACTCCAACACTATAATTAGCACAACCAAACAAGGACAATTGGGGCTGGATGCACCGCCATAAATAGATACTGCCTCTCACTTAGTTGTTTAGTTTACAATGGGCAATGACCCAAAGCAGTATATATATTCTGTACATAGTATTGCAAAAATAACCAACTAAAGTTCACTCATTCTTTCTAGTCCTCTACTTCTCAACAGGTTATGGGCCCTGGCCTTAACTGAAATTTCTCATACACGCTAAACTCGAACTTTTGACACCCTGGATCAATCAGTAACCATGACTGAATCATGAATGCACACAAATGTCTACTGGATCAAACCCTTGACAGGTGCTGAGAATTACACCATATGGAAGATCAAAATGATGGACATCTTGATGGGACAAGATCTGTGGGAGTATATTGAAGGATCAATCACTCAGCCATCAGACATGGCAGGGAAAGCGGCATGGAAAAAGAAGGATAGGATGGTGCTATGTATCTATGATCTGATTGAGGGTAGCCAACAAGATGTTGGTATACGTTGTGAGTTCGACAACAGCTAAGGAAGCATGGGATGCACTGAAATCTTTACTTGAAGCTCAGGGAGCACTGGGAATTGTTCAGGCATGGCGGAAATTATTCTGATCACAATGTGAGGATGACACACTGATCAAAGAGCATATTAGGATATTGTGCAGCTATCAGGAGGAGCTTCACAGTGTAGGACAGAAGATCAAAGGGGAGGAATTCTGCATAATTTTGCTAACCTCACTCCTGGAAAACTGGAATAATTATATTGCATCTATTGACACTACAGACATGAAGGATGCATCAAAGCTTATTGTGCACATCCTGGAACATGATTGCTCAGCCTCAACAACTCTGATGACATGGCCTTGGCAGGAAAGCATGGGAAAAGGAAGGTAAACCCCTAACATCACCTGCTACAGATGCAGAGAAAAGGGGCACATCAGTCAGCAGTGCAAAAAGAAGTCCAAATCGGGAAAGGGAAAATCAGGAGGGAAGCAGAAGGAGATGATGGAAGCTAATGCAGCAGCAGATGAGGATGAATTTGCATTTTGTGGAGAGGACACAGCACTGGCTGTTTCACCAGATTCTTGGCTGGCTGACTGGGCATGCACTTCACACATAGCGTGGGATTGCAACATTTTTATTGACTACTCTGACACCAGGACATCAAATTTCTGGTTTTGGGAAAAACCCTGGATTAGGATGAGGGACCATACAGTTACAGACTACTGTGGAAGGGAAAACCTCGAAAATCACTCTGCAAAATGTGGTACACATGCCCAACACCCCATTTAATCTCATCTCGATCTCATGTGCCATTGAAGCTGGAGCAACTGTTCTATTTTTGTCACCTGGAGTCAGATTCTGAGCACCTAATGGAATGATCATCATGGAAGGTCAGGTATCAAATCAGCTGTTTGACATGGACATCAAAGGTATAGCCAAACAAGACCAAGCATGCCCTACCAAGCATGGGAGAATGTGGGATGAATGGCATAGGATTTTTGGGCACTTGAATATGGGGTCAGTAAAAATGCTGAAGGATAAAGGGATGGTATTGGGAATGGAGGTGGATAGGACAGTGGAGTCTGCAGTGCAGTGCAAGGTATGCATCGTTGCCAAGCAGCATGTCCAACCTTTTCCCAAAAATAGCCAAACTGAGATCAAGGAGATCGGAGATCTCACAGTCAGTGATCTATGGGGACTGGCACACACTCAGGCTCCATGGGGAGATTGCTACTTTGTCACATTCACAGATGGCAAGTCGTGCTGCACAGTGACATATTTTATGAATCAGAATGGAGGCACTTGCAAAATTCGGGGAATTTCTTAGCAAGGAGTTTAAGAAATATTTATTGGATAATGGTATTCAATTGGATGTTACGACACCCCACTCACCATTGCAGAATAAAATTGCTGAATGATTAAACTGAACAATAGTGGAGCATGCATGGGCAATGATCCATCAGCATGATCTACCTTACTCCCTTTGGGGGGAGGAGTCACTTACACCACTTATCTCAAAAATAGATCCCCAATGCATGCAATCAAAGATCACAAGGTGCCTGACGAAATCTTTTGGGGAAAGAAGCCAAATGTGTCAAATCTGGAGGAATTTGGCAAAGCTTGCTGGGTCTTGCAGCAGAATGGGAAAAATTCCAAGCTTGACCCAAAATCAAGGAAATTTATTTTTGTGGGTGTAGCTGATGGTGCAAAAGGCTACAGGTACTACAACTCTAACACCCACCAAATTCTCACCTCATGGAACATGGTATTTGAAGTTGAGGGGGAGAAATCACATGATGTGGAAATTACCCACACTATGCCACTTGAGGGGGCGAGTGAGGAAAACGACAAGTGGAGATGGGATCCAGGCACAGAACACACCTGAAAAGGAAATGCATCACACATCATAAACCCCATCAAAAATACCAATACCTTGGGAATGATCAACCTGTATCACTGCACAACCACTGATTAATTATAGGTTGCTAAATAATCCAAATTCCCATGGGCCAAAGGAATGGCAACATCAAGTACTGGCAGTGGAGGAATCCAGCTTCATCATGGTGGATTATGCAATGATTGGGGCATCACTAGAGGATGATCTGCTCTTGGTAAAGGAAGCCAAGGGCAGACCAGATTAGAAGAAGTGGAAGGAAGGGATGGATGCTGAGATATCCCAGTTAACCAAACAAGGTACATTCAAATTGGTTGACATACCATCAGACCAGCAGGCAATTGCAAGTAAATGGGTGTACCACATCAAACGCAACCATATTGGGATGATCACAAAGCACAAAGTGAGACTCATGGTGAAAGGATGTTCTCAGATTCCAGGAATAGATTTTGTGGAAACCTTTGCACCAGTTATGCAGCTAGAAACCTTCCACCTATTAATAGTACTCACAACAAAATTAGGACTTGTGATCCACATGGTCAACATCATAGGCGCATATCTCAATGGGACATTGGATGAGGTAATCTTTATGATGCAGCCACTGGAATATGATGATGGAACTGGGAGAGTATGGCAGCTCATATGGCCTCTCTATGGGCTGAAACAGGTGGGACAGGCCTGGAATGAGGAGCTCAATCAAACCTTCCTCAAGATGGACTTCATGTGGCTATTTTCAGATCAATGTGTCTATATCAGGCACACCGATCAAGATTTGCTGATCACATCAGTTCACATTGACAATATGACTATTCTTGGATCAGATATTGATGCAATCACAGATATGAAGGCCAAGCTGGGGAAGTACTTCATGATCATGGATCTAGGGGAGGCGAAGCAGATAGTAGGATTGGAATTGGATAGGGACATGGAGGCAGGTACCCTAAAAATCAAACAGACTCTATACATCAAAAGAGTATTGGAAAAATTTGGGATGGCAGATTCACACCCTGTCAGCACACCGCTGGACCCAAACGTCAAATTGGTAAAGACACCAGATGATGAACACCACAATATCCCTGCATACTGAAGCACTATTGGGTCACTTATGTATGTGGCAACCTGACATCTCATTCGCAGTGCAGACACTCAGTCAATTCATGAATAACCCCAGCCCTGCTCACTGGTCAGCCATCAAACATGTTTTCCAGGACCCACCACACTCAACATTGATAATCAAGGAGCCATAAATTATTCTAACAACATGATCAATCATGGCTGCACTAAACACATTGACATCCATCATCATTTTGTATGTGAGAAACTCGTCTCTAACAAGAGGTGACTTCAGTACTGTGCAATGGATGACAACCTGGCTGACATATTCACAAAGCCACTACCAAAGCTAAAACACGACAATTTTATTAAACAGCTAGGAATGGTGTAGGGGTTGAGGGGGAGTGTTGAGCATTGATTGGCAGAGCCAAATATGGCAACTCCAATGCTATAATTAGTGCAACCAAACAAGGATGATTGGGGCTGGATGCACCACCGTAAATAGATACTGCCTCTCGCTTAGTTGTTTAGTTTACAATGGGCAATGACCCAAAGTAGTATATATATTCTGGACCTAGTATTGCAAAAATAACCAACTTAAGTTCACTCATTCTTTTGAGTCCTCTACTTCTCAACATGCCAGTCTCATCACCATCCCCCAGAGGTGTTTATCCAATTTCTGTGTTAACTAACAATTCTGAGGATTATATTGCAGCCCTCAAACAGGAAATATTTGCACTTCAAAGCAGTAAACAATTTAATTGAGCTGATAAAAACCTCCCTGTTATACAAGAACCTCTGACTGACATGCCTCCTACCACCTTGGCCCATATCAAACACATTCCATAATTGCCTGCACCCTTGAACACTCAAAATTCAACATTGACCTTGACTTTGAATGACAGTTCACCATTGTCAACAGCAACAAATCCCCCAACCTCAAACTCAGCCCCTACCACATCAAACCAGCCCTCAATAACTTTGTAACCCCCAATCCACCCTTTTGCAGGCATTAAAGAGAATAGCTACTTGCCACCACATGAATGGAACTTCACTGCATCATACCATACTCAGGTCCTCATTCAGAAGGATTCAATTGCCCAGGACATATTCATGCACACTATTAAAACCCCCCTCATCACTCTAACATCTGAAGAACTTCTTTCATTATCACTGGAAGTTCATACTAAATGGTACAAACAGATTACTGTAAGTCTGCCCCAACACAGACTCACGACATCTACCAACACTGAGACTTGCATATGCTCACTGACACTCACCTACAGTCACCCACCATCAAAATGCTGACATAAAACATCACTGATGCCCTTGCCTGTGGTCACCTGCACTCACACATATCTATACAACAACAACAACACTCACTCATTTCTCAACAACAACACATGAAAGAGAGGTGCCCCAAACCTTTCTGATACTTACCTGTGCCTGCCTGCAGTCACCTGCGGTCACATGATCATGTGACCTCCCTCAACACTTACCACTGATGATGACGATGACTCCACACTTTGCATGCATGGACATCAGTTCCGATATTGCTCCACTGATGCAGTACCTACTTATTCAGTAACTATGCCTGATGCAGCCTCTTGCTGACAGGCCATCTTTTCTGATATATTATGTACATATTATTTTTCCTAGCCTTCATTCCCACTTCTGTGCAATGAAGGTACAGTAGTTTATCATCTCCCATTTACTTCCACCTTGAGTCTAGTGTAGGTTGCCAAACCTGGCATCCTTCCAATTACCCTGAAATGAGTCCAACAGGCCACTCAAACCTTGACAAAAATGTTTGAAGATGGTTTGATTATTGTCCATGACCCCTATGAAATATACATCAGCTCGCTTGAACCAGGTCAAATCACACAACCCTTTGTTGTTGCAAAGGAATGACATGGTATAAGGTCAATATACATGAACATTTGTGGTGAAAGGAATATCAAAAGTGTTGTTGATCCTGGATCCTGGATAATCACCATTTTGGAAGATGTCTGCCATGAACTTGGCCTTGCATATGATCCTGAAATTCATCTACCCATGCAATCAGCAAATGGTGGTACAGATGAAATGCTTGGTTTAGCTTGTAATGTCCCTTGTTATTCCACATTAGGGTCGTTCAAAGTAGCCACTTATTGGCCACTTACTTTCTTACTTATTCATCACTTATTCATGTTTTCCTGCCAAATCGGCAATAAGTGGACCAAATAAGTAGCAAATAAGTGACAAATAAGTGCTACTTTGAAACCCTCCCCCCCCCCAGTGAAATCAACATAAGTGACAAATAATGACTTATTTCATGTCTGGCAAAGCATTCGGCAACACTGAGTTTCAATTGGACTTTGACAGATTTTTTTAGGAATTCCTCAACATTGGCTCAACATACAGTCACATACTTAATCACATCATTTGGCTCCCTTGCAAAAGACACAAGGGAAAACTACATAATTACATAGTAATGTAAAAAGACTCACAAGACATGTTGTGTTCACATCACATCCAATTTGAGATAACCAATACAAAAAAATATAATTCAAAGCTCCCTCTCATGTTTCGAGTAGGGGAGCATGTAAAATGATACATAAGTAAATGACAGTCATACATGCACCCCATGAGCAGTTGCTCACAGAGGTGGGGTGTAGCTAACAGAATGAAAAATAAAATAAAATAAAACAACCCCACTGTCTCGCATTTGTAGTGAGGGTGGGGTTGTGCCTGTGCCATCGTCCCTGCTGTTCGTCTCCTCCACCATCCTTCATCATCCCCATTGTGTGGTTGTCCCTGCTGTTCTTTGTTGTCATGTTGGTGTTGTTATGGGTCTTGTTATGTAGCATCACATTGCATTGGCTTACAACATGGCATTGTTCCCCTCTCATTGTGCTGTCATTGTGGTTGTGTTATGCTTCCCCTCCTATCATCATCCCCCCCCTTTGGCATCATTGTGAGTGCCTCCTTGTCCATTAGCCCCTGCCTTCCATCCTGTGAGCAGTCGCTTGCAGTGGTGGAGACAGGTACTGGGGTGGTCATTGTGGTGTCCCCCTTTTGTGGTTCATTGGGTGCCAGTTGGGGCTGTCATCCATTAGCCCCCACCTTCCATCCTGCGAGCAGTCGCTCGCAGCAGTGGAGACAGGTGCTGGGGTGGTGTTGCTGTGTCATGTGTTTTGTGCCACCCCCAGACATTTTCAATCTAAAAGATGTTGCAAAACAATTAGTTAGTTGATAAAAAGAAGAAACAAATGAAAGAAATTACCTGTGGGCCCAAACAACAATTGCATTGTCTGGGCAGGTTTGCTGTTGATTGAGGATGTCAATGAGAAGCAAGATCAATCGGAGTTCTAATTCAGAATAAGTGACCCAATAAGCAAAGCAAGAAGTGAGCAAATAAGTGGGCAAATAAGAATAATGGTCAATCAAGTTCATTATTCTTAAATCCACACTTATTTGCTCTGCTTATTGTTTTCCTTATCAAATAAGTGGGAAAATAAGTAAATGAATAAGTGACCAATAAGTAGCAAATAAGTAGAACTTTGAACAACCCTATTGTTCAAGACCCTGCTTACAACATCCTTCTTGGCTGACCTTTCAATGTTCTTACCAAGAGCATCATATGAAACTATCAAAATGAAGCCCAGACTATAACAATTTGTGATCTGAACTTGACTCAAAGTGTAATGAAACTTGTATATACTTGTTTGCACCCCCAGTGCATCCCTTATTTAGTCACATGTTCATTATGTAAGACTTTTCTTACACCACTACCATACCTACAGCAATACCATTTGGTCAAGCTCTGGGTGTCTGTAGTGAGTAAGACTGCATAAAGGATAAAAACCTTTACATTCTTTTTGAGCTATACCAGCTATACTTGCTTTACCAGCTATACACATTCTCTACCAGCCTAATCATCTATCTTGTGGCCATCTGACTGCTATGATCATCTCATGGGTCTAGTGTATGTTGTCCATAAGTAAGGGTTATGGTATCATTAGATGATGCTGAAGCCCTGGAGGGATGGGGTGTAAAATCAAGGGTTGAGGCTTCTTGTGATCATCTCTCCCTTCCAGTATCATTGCTTGTGAACATGGGGTTTTTCCCCTTCAGTCCCAGTATCATTGCTTGATCTCATGTTTGGGTATATGACTTGTGGTTTCAATCAAGCAGGTATCACTTGAGTAGCCAGAGTCTTCTTTTGGTGGTGACTTGGCAATTCACATTGCTGACTTTGGGGTAGTGGTAGGGTTCATTACCAAACCCACTCCTCTCAGCATTCCTAGTCTTGTTGATGGGGCATATCCTGTTGCCAAAGGGGTCCATTGTGCTTCTGCCATTGTCATGCTTCAAGGTAAGGTAAGAAGAAGTTGATGTGGAGGGGTGTGACCAACTGTCTCAGCAGGCTCATCTCCTAGCCAAGAGTGGGAGACAGTAGATAGTATGAGTGAGACCCCTGTGTTGACCAATGATGAAGGAGATGAGTTCGAAGACACCTTGTGGACTTTACAAGAAGGTATCAAGGCTGGTATATGGGTGACACACAGCATGACTAGTACACAATGTAAACTAGCCTTATCTCAGACAGCAGTTAGAAATATTCAGGCTATCATTAATGTATCAGGCCAGGCACTTGATAAGGATGAGTACACCACAGTGTACACAGCCATACTCAAAGCCCTAGTGTAGTGATTCCCACCAACCCCAGGGGGATCATGTTTGTACCTATTATATTTAGATGGAGCCGGTCCTATAAAACCAGCTCCTTCCTAATCTGTACAGTAGCCAAACCTTAACCTGTATCACATACACAAGCAATCATACATTATTTGTACTCATTGCCTCATGTGATCTACTAGGTTTCTTGGCTCACTACACTTTTTTGAGTACACAAACTCATATATCTGCATGTCAATGCAGACACTCTCACAACCACCAGAAACTTCTTTTCCCACGATCATCTCAACCCTGCATCATGTCACATAGCAATCAGATCTGCCCCTACAATGTGCCCCAAACACATTATTGTTCATTTCTGAGTCCCTCACAGCTGTGATCATTCTCACACCTCTGAGGTGCAAGATGGTACTTTGTGGTCACAGGATAACCCTATGACCTATTACAACGGACACTGGTTATCCACCAGTGTTGCTGAGTCTTTAGTAACCAGTGAGAGATTCAGGCAGTATGATGCCTTAGGGCATCGTAAACATGTGCCCTGTTCTGATGAGTATGCCCTGAAACCTTTTGGGTGCATAGCGATGAACTTGTCAATCACAAGTACTACTACGACTGGTCCATCACTTGGTGGATCTGTAGGAAAACAGGACAGCAAGTACCTGAGGCTGTCTTGCTAGAGATCAACCGACTGCTTGCTCAATCAGGAGATCTAAACTATGAGGGTCTTGAGTACACAAACATCTTGTTTGTGAGTGGCTGTTGGTTGTTCATAGACTCCAATGGCAAGGTTGTATGTATGACATAGAACACCAGGCATCATAGATACTATGGAAATTTGTAATGCTGATGTGCATTACAGCCCTTCCCCATCCGGTGAGGGGAAGCCATCCACTACAATCACCAATGAAGGCACTGAAGGGTGTCGTGGAGAGGTTGTGGTGGAGAAGCATGTTCCCCAGCATGTAATCAGTAAAACATGTCATGAATGACTCGACATGCAGACTGAGGGCACATATAGTGACCTCACAACTGTTAAACAAGGAGATAGCGATGCAGATAGCATCATTTATAAATGGGATGAGACAACCAATAAAGACTGACATAGAGTCAAGGTCGTCGAGACTAAGCAGAGAACTGTGGGACTCCAAGCCCCACAGGTATTAACAGACCTTGTCACCAAATGAGATGATGAGGACAGAGAGGGCATTGTTCGAGGTACTGTTGGGGAAGTTTGGTTTGGTTCGGTTTGAGCCATTTTTGGCCAAACTCCAAACCAAATGGGGTATCATTTCTTGCTTGGGAAACTCGGTTTTGATGATTTCTCACTCATTTCTCAACTGTTTTGC
>QLOK01008133.1:0-13623 GCA_003313805.1 Tricholoma flavovirens
CCAGACAAAAACCTCAGTGCTGAGCAGTTTCTAAATGTCATGCTTCCCCAACAATCACACCAGCTCACTCAAGTACATGTCAATACCTGCTTCACATCATTGCCTGTGAATACAGAGCCAGAATGTCTTCGTGGACATGTTCTCCCACCACTGCAGCTCATCAACAATATGTTGGCACACTTCTTGGGTTTGTGGTGTCGTCAAAACAGCAGATCATGGTTTGCAAAGGTGCGCTTTCAACACAGTCAATGTCTTGGATATCTCGTTGACTTGCTATATTCTCAGTCATTGCGATCTACACCAAGACAGCTGGGACCAGTGTTACCAACATCTCGAGCATTGGTGCCGTTTCCAACCTTGCAGTCCAAGTTTTTGAACACCATATCGGCTCCAAGTTTCAGGCCATTCCACATTCTCAGGCGTTGCATGTGAAGCACTTTGACTTCCTACCTTCATCGGCATTTCTTTGTGCTCTGACTGACACACCTTCCTCAACCGAGAATGGCCTGAAGGTTTCAGAGGCCGACTGGATAACTTTCAGAGACCTTACCAGTAAAGAACTGAAACCAAAGATTCTTGAAGCCATCAAAACACTGAACAAGAGAACAGCTGGCAAAGGGCAGGTGGCTGATGATTGAATACTGAACTTTGGTGTTGCCTACGTATTCCTGTGTCCTCCCAGAAGTGCTGCAGAATTGCCCACAAAGTGGGGAAGAAAAAAACAGGTTTTTTGATAGGCCTGTGGCGGTTTCCGGATAAAAACACACCCTTCTGAAGGGTTGAGAAAATTTCTGGATGAAAACCGGGGCAAAAATGTCTGGATAAAAATCGCCAAAAAGGGTGATTTTTGACTCAGCCATATGAGGGTGCTTTCAGGGGTCCTTGTTGCCCTGACAGGAACCCTTGATCATGTCATGCTCCATGTATCTTTGGCTTTATCTTATCTTATCTCACTGACTCTACCATCATCATGAATACCTTGGGCTGGAATGAGACCTTCTTCAATGATGCAAGAGTTCAGACTCAGATAGTTCTCAGCATGCAGACTTAGTCCAACCCAGTGTTGATTCTGGTGCCTCTTCAGAGGAGGAAATTGATGTGGGCCCTGCCATTGAAGTTATCAACACTCAGTTTTTGTGTGAGTGGTTGGATGGACAAATGGTAGATAACATCCATGAGGTCCTCCATGTGATGGCTCAGCTTGGAATAAATCTTGTGTTGTTCCTTGATGCTGTTAGCTGGGGAGATCCTGCTTGCATTGCTGATCCTACACTCTGCATGAATGGGCCTCATGAAAAATCAGAAAACTTCCTTTGATCTTATGTCAGTGGTGGAAACCACCAGGAACTTGTGATTCCTCCAATTTTGCGAGTTACCTTTGAAAGTGAAGGTGACCATATGTCACTGTTTATGGCTGCAGCGGAAATTTTCATTTTTTTTGAATTGTTGTTTATGTTTGGGTGCAATTCAACTTCGGTGAGAAAAAAATAGCATTAAGGCTCATACTTGATCTCCCTGAAGGATTTTGAGAGGCGAGAGCACAAGTGCCATCTTATCGGGATGAAGGAGCAGTGGTAATATGAATGGAATGGTCATGCCAGAGCCAGTCCCAGCAATCACAACACTATCTAAGCCAAGTAGTATAGCTTCCATTGATAAGGTTCTGCCCCAGATCCAAACCTCTCAGAAATGAGTGCCCACAAGTCACGTCAAGGTTTTTCAGAGTCATAATTGTCTTTTTTCACAGCTGTGTCACGAGCCTTTTGTAGAAGCATTTCAGAACACACTTTTGCTGCATCATGTTCAGAAATAGAACTGTGCATTATGACAGCCAAAGACAACAAGTTGAGATCACTGTACAGAAGAAGTAAACAGAGCCTCGGGCAAGCACAAGGAGACATGGTACAAGATGATGATGATATGACATCAAAATGTTATGTTCATGACTTTGTGACACGATCAAGGGTTCCTCTATACGAAATGGACCAGACATTTTACGGTGCAATCTCTGCACTGTATTTTGACACTCCGACACATCTCCGCAGATATCCGGACCGAAGGTCCCGCACCATAAGGGATGGGAACGAGACTAACTCTTAAATTGATAGACTACACTGCAGGGCTGCTCGGGCTACTGTAAGCACTTGTGTAGAGAAAATCACAACCTCTCGGGAGCCTGCGAGTACAGAATTTGTCCAAATTTCTCAAATTCCCTGACCACTTTCTGTCCACCATCCTTTCTGACTACCCATTCCATGAAATTCTGCCAGATCATTGCATTTTCAGTGTCTGCCTTGGTTCCCAGGAGGACATGCGCAGGGCTCAGAAGCAGATCTGCCGCGTCATCCGAACCGGTCTTAAAGATCTGGAGTTGATCTGTGACTGAAGATGGGGAGGAAAGCCATGTTCCACGGTCAGTTAAAGTATATTCAGAAAGCTTGGAGGCAGCTTCAAGGGCCTGAAGGGGGAAACGGGGGTATTGATGATACCACTTCGAATATGCGAGCGCCCATGGAACCTGCCGCGGGGGCAATGAGAAGAGGTTGTGAGAAAATAAGATCGAGGGCATACTTGACCGATAGTAATAAAGAGTTCCGACTCTTTGATGTTCGTTGCGCTTTTATCAAAGCGAGAAAGGAACCGGGTAGGCGGGTGTGTCGCGGGCGGGGCCTATGAATGGGCGAAACTTATTTAGGGCAAAGAACCACAATGGCATATTCACTGACAGCAACATCGGCATTTCCAGATGTTACAATTTTATTGAACATAGCGAGGACATCATCGGTGTTGGGTTCGAGCTTTGCGGGGTTCAATTTCGGACCTACGAGCATGAAATGATCCTTATTTGTTCCGTAAGCAGCTGAAGACAGATGTAAGCATTTGAGTGAGCTCACGCGAAATCCGTATTCTCTTTTCGTAGCATCCTTCGTAACCATTAATTGGGTTTCAGCTGCGCTGTTATACGTCACAGCGATGTCGACTGAGCCGGCGGTTAAGAAGCCAAGGCTCTCGGTTGTATCTCCGAGATACCACCCAACCTTAAAAAACGGAATTACCGGATGTCCACAACAGGTAAACGCATTGGTGTGAACGCACTAGAAATGGTTCGAGGCCAAGGTCTTGAACACTGTGTCGAATAAAAGCATCTGCCCACGCGCCGATCAAACCTGACTGCCCTGCACCCCCATTTGCGATTCGTAGCTTGATACTCTGCGCTACACGAGGATACCCCCCATCGTAAGTAGTGTGGGGTGCAAGAACCATTGTTGTATTGGCGCCCGGGCCTACAAATAGTCTTTCCGGCCTTTTTACTGCCATCTCTGATTTGGCATTTTCGGATTGCACGATCAAAATTCTGATCAAGATCATGATAATCGGAAAAGCTAAGGAGAGACAGCGACGACTCACGAATCTGTTTGCATTATGGGACTGGGATGGGGACGATAATCACATTATCCAGAAACCGATATGTAGCCTTTTTAAAGGGAGAACGACGGCCGAAAGAGAAGGATTTCACAGCCATTCTATAAACGCCCAAGTGTCAACCCAGGGGGATAGAATGAATACCGTCCTTCACGTATTTGAAAGAAAGGATCTCCTATCGATGAGATTTGCTCCCACTTCGGGACTTGTCGAAATGACCCTGCCATAGATGTCGTCATTGGATACAAAGCCGGCCTCGTGGGCGTTCTGGTTCGGGCCGAGCTTACGGATTCAGGCACCCCTATAATAACAGCAAGCAAGGACAACAGTTCAAGTACCAAGACGCGAATGATGGGTCTACATAGCAGCGTTTATGTCCTTATTCTTCTTTCGTTTTTTCTTCTTCCGTGGCTCTCCCCCACCTCCTCGAGATGGATCTAAGCCGGGATGTTCTGGGCTGGCTTCCGCTTCACCTTCTTCCCTCAGACGCTTCTGAGGGCTACTTCGGATATCTATAGAATCCTCAGTTGGCGCCATGGAAGATGGTAGTGGTCCACCTCCTGTGGTGACCTGGGGTCCAGTAATGCCTGGCGGCATCAGCACTGTCACGGGTTGTGGAGATATGTTCATCGAGGAAGGAAGTGTCTCTCCAGGTATGACGAGTTTTGGTTCTGATAGAACGGCACGGTAAGTTTTCCGGGTCTCTGCAATGCGGAATTGTGAGAGGGGGCCTGTGGAACCAGAATCAAAAGATTCATACGCGCACGCACGACGAGGGACTTCGGAACGTTGGTTACTGAATTATGAGAAGCATCCTGCGCAAGGCCGAGCAGTGTTATCCTGTCAAATCATTAAAAACAGGACCTTTGAGGGAGAAGGCCTTACAAATTTGCCACGTCCCTTGGAGGTCTGTAATCAGCTTCAGCGATGACTCCGCCACTGACGATGACATTCTTTCCCTTCGTCACTCTCACCACCTCTCTGGCTGCCGCCCACCAGTTTCTTTTTGCTGTTGGCCCATTCTCAGCCGCGTCAGCGTTTACTAGTACAGGGTCGTTCTCTCCTCCTAGAGCGCCGACGTAACTGATTTCAAAAACGGCCCCATTTTTTATGGCTGTACGTATGAGTGTGTGCTTTAGATAGAAGGACAGCCGGGGAAGGGTTAGAGGGAGAGAAATTATGTGAACAGTTAGCGGGGAGGGCATGGTGTGTGTCAGGCAAGCAAGGGAGAAAGAGGCTTGAGTTGTAGGAATTAGGCTAAGGAGATCGTAGCCCGTAAAAAGGGCAGCATTCGAATTTGTCTAGGGAAAAATACGGATGATCTAGAGTTATGAATCCCATGACATAATTCAACTCACCAGCCCAAATCCCTTTTCGCTGTCTTCATCAAGGACCACACTCAAGCGCTTCAAGTAAACGATTCCAGGACGTTTCCTGAGTTGGTTCACTAGGCTCTCAAGGATGTTGACATGTATTTTCGGCTCTACTTTCTTATGGACTAGTTGATTGAACGCGATGACCGTATATCCTACTTCAGTGCAGAAGGTCGCGCTCAGCACCACACATACTGAACGATGAGAGCAAGACTCACAATGAACAAGGAGATCGACGCGTGCATCAATTGCATTGATTTGTGCTGCGTTGAATGTTGGGCCATTCGGTTGCTGTTTCCCCTTTTCTTTTTTTGAAGGGACCTGTACAGAAGACTGACCAACACTTGCCACTGGGACGTTGAGGTCAAAAAACATGTCACGCAGTCACGGAACCGTCACGCGGGTCACATGGAACTTAGGGACAATATAGTCGAGAGCAAAAATCTAGGTAGGTACATGAAAGCATTTCACTGCAGGATTCGAGAGCGGGTCATCTATGTCTGTAACGTCGAATACTTGCTTGCGTCCTAATGCGTTAATTCCACAATTATACTAGTTTTGCCAGTGCTTCGTTCCGTTTCTCCTCCTCTCGCTCGAGAATCTTGGCAATCTTGAGATCCTGTAGTATTATTTCAAAAAAATTGCTTCTCGGATAGGATCAATTACGCACAATGCATGGAGCAAATTTACTTTTCGTCCGTATCCTAGCACCGTACTTGTAGAAGAAAAACGCGCTGGGTCCAAGAAGCAGAGCGATGAGGCCCAGCAGCGTTGCAGCCCATTGTGTACCGAGCTGGTAGTAGTGTCAATTAAAATAAAACCCGTTCGTGAAAAACCGTACATTATGAAACATCTGGACTGTGAAGAGTGGGAATGCTGCAGCGACTGCGGAGCGAATGAATGTGTTGGCTGCAAAAGCGGAGGCGCTGTACATCCTGAAAGATGGTGTGTGAGCAGGAGGGAGAGTTAGCCTTCAAAAGGGCTCACAGATATGTGTCAACTGTATAGCTCTGAACAAGACGCGTAAGGTTCCAGTGAAAGTAAAGATAAATAGAAAACGAACCAAAAACGAGTGGAAAGTCAAGCTGACACTGATGCCAATCAAAACTCCACCAAGCTCAGGCACGATCCAGTGCACACTTGGATAGGCGCCTGCCCACCCAAGCCAGAATATACCAACGACAAGTGTAGGACTTGCTACCATAGCCCCATACAGCCTCTCCTCTGGTGGCGGAAATCCTCTCCACTTATCAACCAGTGCGTGGTACTTTCGGCTGGCGAAGTGAGTGAAAACACACCCAATAGTGGTGCCAATTCCAATGCTAATGAACGTCAAGCCAGTCGACCCAATACTGAATCCTCGTTTCTCGGTAAATATGATCGGAAAGGCTTCAAACACTGGCTGAAATATTAGATTATTGAAAATATAAGTAGGGGGAATGTACATACGGCCGTAAAGAAGGCCATAAACTAGTGAGAGGTAGACTGTTGTAAGAACTAGAATCGGCTCCATGGCAAGCATTTTGAAAGGTCTATAAAGCGTTCGATTTAAGACGCCATTCCAAGATCTGTCTTGCCTTTCATGTTCCGCGTACAACTTCGTGTTCCCCTCTGGATCTGCTGATCGGAGCCTCCTTGCCTAGAGTCGAATGATTGTAATTGTTGAAGAAAGCGTGACAAGTGACAGGACAGAGGACTTACTTTCTTCAACAAAAGAACTGGAGCGTATGTCTCTGGGAGAACCACAGCGATCCCAGTACTGACGCCAGAGAATATCATCATTAACCAGAATATCCATCTCCAACTCACGCCACATTGGATCATGCTAAAGGTACAACCGGGGTTAGACGTCATCCAAAATGGTCGATAAGGGAAGACGAACTATCCGGAAACGATGGGCCCGAGGACTGGGCCCATAAACAGCGTGCCCACAAATAAATTAAGAGCAGGACCACGTCCCTTTGCATTCCACAAATCAGAGATCATACCTAAATGCGGAGTGTTATTACACAGAACGAAGTCCGAAAAACATTTCGAAAATTCACCCCCGCTGTTAGTTAATGGCGCAACTGCGAAGAAACCCGATAGAAATCGAGTGATAATGAGTGTCTCAAAATTCTGAGCGAGAGCTTGACCTAGGTGGAAAAGCGTATAGAAAGTCATGGATACGATAATTACTGGCCGCCGGCCTACAAGCTCGCTGGCGGGACCGAAGACTACCGGCTATATTTGAAAAAAGAGAATCAGAGAAATGCATACCACGCCGGAGATTTGAGACGCACACCAAATATGTACGCTACTAAGAAAATAGCAGTAATGAGTTCTGCAGCTAAGATGGACACATGAAAGGATATAGCGATATCCCGGACCGCAACCGACGGCGCTGAGGACCCGAATGTCCTACCCAGACAGCGTAACATATCAATGATAGGGCCAGGAAAGAACTCGCAGCTACGTACACACAGAGAGTCATCAGGGTATTGGCCACCGTAATCGTCCATCTACGGCGAACTGACCACGTCAGCGGGTTTTCAGGATCGTTTGGCCCATCCCAGGTAACTAAGTCTGGGTCGGGCGCAGGGGATTGTAGCGCATTATCATGTGTTGAAAGCGTGGCATCGGGGGATCTAGGCTGAATGTCGTTAATGTTCTGTTTAGCATCGTCGTCAAAAATCTCTTCTTCTAGAGAAGGATTTGGTGAACTTCTGGGAAGACGAGTTTCGGCACGAAGTGAAGGATCGGTCACAGTGAGTGAGGAGCGCGCGTCATCGTTCTTCATGTTCGCGTTGGATGAGCTATGGGACGATAACATCCGAGTCACTGTCACTGACAAGCCTAGATTGTCTCTGTAATGACTTTATGAACCTCATGATACCTCATCTTTGTCAATCCATGCCGAATGATAAATGTCGCCGTGTGCATGTCATGGTCAGGCAAAAAGATGTGCCGACTCAACCCCTTCTTGACGACTCAGTACTTAGTACCTGTCAGCCTGAGGTACCTCAGGCTGCTGTTGAGGTCGAACGAAATTTAATGACATTTCATTGTGTTTGAAGTAGCATGGCTCTACTTACCATTTTATGGTTGTCGACTAGCCTTAAACGCGTTCAAACATATACACAGAGTCCTGGATAGTGTGCACGATTCCGGCAGTGAATCCGAGTGAATCCGACGTCGGCGGCGGACCTGATCGTGAATTCGGCTAACTGATTCCCTCTTTTTCACACGTAATTTTAATAACCGGAACCATTGTCTAAGCGCATGGTCTGTGCCGCCATGCCGACTCCATGGTCTAATTTCGTTCTGACTTGAACAAACCTCACTTCGCCCAAACTCTGCCAGGCATGGGCCTATCGTTCTGACAACGGCTGTAATCGGTGTAATGAATAAATCAGCAAAACTGGAGCTGATTAACTGAGTTTGAAGCCCGAATGCTACTATTCCATCAAAACTTGGAAACAGTAGCAAACTCTGGCGTTCACTGCGTGGTTCAACGTTGGTTCAACGTTCAGAGTAACGAGAACAACGACGTATGTATATATGTACTTCTGCACCAAAGGGCCGTCAGAATTATGATGTAGAAAACCGCACAGAAAAACACCGGGAGACTTTGGACTACGCAGACTGAGGGTATTCTAGTAGTAAGTACGACTTTCGAACTCGTTATGTGGTAGTGCTCCCTGCTGGCTTTATTTCACCTCTGGGATAGCAGGGTGTCGTCTGAACTCGAAATTGGCTGGGGACCATGATCCTGATGGCTTACTGAAAACCCGACTTGTCCGAAATCAGAGGGGAAACACTGGTCATCCGAGTCAGAAGGCACATGGAGATAATGCCTTTCGCCACCAATGCTCCGAATGGCAGAGATAGTAGGAGGCTGTTGTCATCCCGCATCAAAATTCAAATGAAATACGTCATAAATGAAATAGATGTTAACATGAACAGGGTATTAAGACTATCGTCAAAGGATGTCCTGAATCAACTCCTCTGTTGTATGGCAAAAAAAGCCTCGTTAATTATAACGTCATAAGATATGCGCAAATGTCGCCCCACGAGGGAAAGAAATCCTATCACTGCTGCTGCTTCTCTTCCTGCACGATAATCGGGAGCTGTCTGTGCTTTCGTCTCAGGCCAACGCAATCAAGTACCACCTCGCGTTGGGGAATGTAAGAAGAGACAATGGTCCTGGACAGTGATATCCACTCGGCCGCAGACCGCGACTTCCGCCTGAACGAGCGGAAGGCCCTCTCGAAGGACTGGCGACGGTGTAAGGGCCGTAGCTTGAGCAAATTCCTCAATCTAGACGGTACTCGACGAACCATGGCAGCTTGCGCGAGTTCGGACGAGCTGTGGCTACGGGCGCTTCGAGATATGATCGGAACAGTATTCCCCGACGATCTTTGAGCGGCTCTTCGGATGAAGCCCTTGACAGTGCCAACGAACCATAGAGCATGAAGGGGGAAGACTATAGCGAGGACGACGGCAGGAATGAAAGATCCCCCTGTGGCCCGCATCCGGTTCTCCTCGGATATATAGGACACGAGAAGGATAAGGTGGAAGAGTATTCTGGTCGTGAAAAAGGCCACAGCGAAAAGAATGTCGCTCCTAAGGCGGGGGAAGAAAGTAGCAATGGCAAATATTAGAGTTGGGATCTAAGGAATTCGTAAGAACTGGATTGCATTATAGGAGCGAATCTCTTACCTCCATCGATCCAGCAAGACAGAATATATGTGACCATGATCCCCGCACCACCAGCTCAATAACCAACACATACATCGAATGGTGAATCCAACCTCCGAGTAAAGAAATACGCGAGCGATAGTAAAGTGAACCCAAGGTTAAATCCCTGCTTCACCGTTAGATTTTAAACCTTGTGGATTGAACGTGGCTTACGCAACAAGATAAGCCTGAAAGAACCGAACAACCACAGCAGCAAAATGAGGCAACACCCTGATGCTCTTCACATTACCTCCGCCAGTAAAATAAGCCCATAAAAACGGTACGCTAGCCAGGCTCATCACTGCACTCGATATCGCAGTCAAGATCCACGACGCCTGTTTGGTGGTTGAACACACTGGGGCAATGAAGTGGTAGAACGTGGCCAGGGAAAAGAACGAAAGGAAAAAGGGAGACGATATAACTGTCGTTATCATGGGTCGTTCATGGAGGATTGTCGCGTCAAGGACGTTCAAAAAAGGCACGGCCCCAGCCGTGGCCATTGTGGGCGGTAAATTGGGGTGTATCCGCTCCAGCCAACCCCAGCATTGTTGAAGCTTTTGTACGGGACTAGCAGCCTTTTCGGGATCAGTGGGGCCAAGTTCAACCAGACCACTAGCTGCATTAGGAAGTGGTTGTTGCTGCATTTGCGTGACTCGTTCGTTCAACGTTGGCTCAGAGGTCGCCCTGAACAGCAAACGTGCGCGCTTGACAACGTTGACAACGTAGTCATTTTCGTGCACGTTCTGTATCTACTGATGGGCCGGCTTTATCGGTGATCACCGCAGAAGCTGGGACTTCGGCGTCTGACGACTCTCAGGCTGGGCATTACAATCATTGAGTCTGTCTGAGTGACAAATTACAGCTCTGCTTCCTGCAAGTCTCAGGTCCGACGCAGTCAGAAAAGTAATAAACATTCAGCTAAGCTTCCCCGTAATTGAATATTCCAAAAAGGGCAGGCTAAAATTGCATAGTCGCATCACCGTGACGGCCTGCAAGAGCAAAAGCTCAAACTTGAGCTGCCGATTTGGCATTTTCTGCAGCCTCCTCCCCGGGAGAGGGGGAAATCTGTGATGGTCGATGGCTAGTTCTAATGTCTGAAATCTTAAGTCTTTTTACTCTCCTGTACGGCCTGGCATCAAACATTTGTCAACAGAGGGCTGATGGCAGCCTCCTTCCCATGCCCTACTTCGCGGTTGAGAAAAAACTTTGAAAAATATGATATCTAATCTGATCTGCATGACAAATTTATTGAAAGTCCGTAACTCTATTTTTTTCAACTGCTCCATAGGGCCTGGCACAAAATGTTTGTCAACAATAGTTATCCTCAAAGTAGAGCCGCGACTTTCGCGGGTCGTGGCTGGGGTCGGGCTGGGCCATCCACGTAAGCGAAAATTGAGACCCCGATTTGTGACCATGTGTGACACGATACGTCTGCCCATCGATGCGGCGAGACCTACACTCATTATTCTACTAATCTGGCAACTGTTTTCACTCCTTTGATCTATTATCATTAACTCTCTCAAGGCGAAATCTACCGTCTCTGTGCCTGTCATCAATTGGACAGCAAGCAAAGCTGAACTTATTTGGAAACTAATCACCAAGCTTGAGAAGCCAGAAAACTCCAAGGTCTTCATTGGGAAGAAGGATAAGAATGAGGTGCATGTCTCCAGGTCTCGTCAATGTTATCTACACTAAACAACCATCAGAATACAACAGGGGACTCAAAGGCAAAAGTTGCAAAGTGGATGGGAGAGGCAATCCTCCCTGAGTTATTCAAGCTCAATCCGCAGGTTGTAGGGGACTGAGTGAAGGGAAGAATTGATGCATATGTGATATGTTCAGTCTCTACACCTATAATACTGATGTGAAATCACTAAAGACTCATTTCCAAGTATCAGAAGCATGCCTGTCACCTCCGAAAGAGGGGGGAAGGTGTCAGTAGTGCAGATAATGGGGCCGATGCCAATACCCAGGCTGAACAGCCTGAACTCGCTTACTTTATTGATGGTGTGGGACCTGATGACTCTACTCCTGAGCATGCATGCAATATCTGGGGTACATCCTATTATTTGTATCTGAGTCTCACATCTCAATTCTGTTCAGAGGAGATAAACAATGCATGGCCTTTCTTCTCCTGGTTTCATGCATTATATGCCTCTTGTCTGGATGTCACACTGATCACTTTGAGCACAGGAATTGGTCCGACTGGTCCCCAAACACAGTGGTTTCAACATCCTGATGCAAATATTGATCCTGTACTTCTAGCTATGTCAGCTCCAGCTTCGATAACCCCAGCACCCCCAACTATCTCTGGACCTGATCAGACCATAGATCTATCCTCTTCCATTGCAGCAACACCTGCCTTCAGAACAGATCATACGAATACCTCTGAGCCTAATACCCCATCTCCTGTCCTGACATCTGGAGGATCAGCTATTCGTGTTCTGAAATCTGCAACAGCTACATGTCAGCTCTATGATAAGTTGAAGACTACAATTCAAAGCATCCCAAAGAAGGCCACTCCCATTGGTCTCTTACTAGATTTCACAAATGAGAGTTCATCTCTTACTTTTTCTACAGGGAGAATATGGAATTTCAATGTTCTGAGGCCCACCATAAATGTGTTCATCAGGAGCATACTCAGCTATTCCAGGAGTTTCAGGCTGGGATCTGGACAGCTGAGGAATATTGCGAGCAGATAAAAAGTCTATTGGGATCACCACCAGCAAAATGTCAACATCATGAGTATTCACCAGACTGGGATGAGGACTTGCTGCAGGAGTCCTTTGACATAGAGTACTATGATCAAGCCTAGCCTAAGCCTGGGCTTTTGAGCCAAGCTGGGCCCTGCACATCACTAATCACCTCTTATTAGAGGTGGTATAGGATTGGAGGTACTCCTCTTACAAGAGGGAATTAAATCTGTAAGGCCCTCCTCCAATAAACCTTTAGTAAATAGTAGTGTAGACTCAGTCATATCTCCAAGACATCTGCAGCATGTGCCAGACATCAGTACCTGCCATCAATGTCATTGGCTACTGTCCCAAACACTGCTTGCTCACATGCCATCAAAGCCATCAATCTCTCCCGTCACATCAGCTAATGTCATGCTCACTGCCTCTGACAGTGAGCTCACTATTTCCTTCATTCTGCCCCATTTTCCTTGATTTCTTTTGCTTACATTAACTGCATGTGTACATAGAATGACTTTGGCAATGTTTTGACATTATCTTTGGAGACCACTGACTGATTCCAAATAGTGATCTAGTGATGGCATAAGACTGGCTCTCATCAAAAGCACTGGCCATGCACTGGCCCCTGTGCCCAATGTCACATGATTACAGAGGTGGCAACCAGATCATTGTGTAGTGTATCCCCATATTGATCACCCACCTGTTCAGAGTCACATATGCTGACTAAGCATAGTCAGTCTGGACAGGCCCAGAGCAAGTCTGGTATCCAGCATGTTCCTCACATGTGATAGACTCTCCCTCAGCAACCTAAGTTGGGTAGAGATGACCAGTCAAATAGATCATCCTGCATGATCTATATTAGAGTAGTTAGGGCAGTGGTAAAGCTCTCTGATGAGCCCATTTGCAAGGGCAAAACTGCCTAAGTCCCAGCTCTAAGGGTTCAAACCCCCTAGACTGCATAAAATACCTGCCATCCTTTCCACCCTATCTGCCCCTATAAGCATGCTAGAGCACTACCTTCTTGAAGTGAGAATGAGAGATTATTGTACTCATGCATGAGGCTCTCCCTTGATGTACAGGCCAATAAAATCATGTCAAGCTCTATTTACATGATAGGGATGAGTACTCTAGCTATAACATAGTGACTACAGTGAGGGAAAAGTGAAAATGTAGGGAAGGAGGAGAGGGTACCCACTGCTGGGCTGGCATGTGGATCAGGACCAAAGGTTTGCAGCCCAAAGGGTGTAGGGATACCTTGTAGAGTGGTATGCCAGGTATAGAGACTAGGGAGCCAGTGGGTGGATGTAAAACTATGTGTGAGTGTGATATGAGAGATAGTGACTCACCAGCTCTCCTGTTCACCCCACTGAATAACTGAGGCCTATAAATGCCCTGTAGAGGCCCCATAAACAATA
>QLOK01008139.1:0-10680 GCA_003313805.1 Tricholoma flavovirens
CGTCGAAAATCTCGTCCTCCTGCTCGTTATCCCGACAGTACTGGAAACTATCCAGCACCTCCTGTACTACCCATGTCACCTTCTCCAGATTCACCGCTGCCGCCTTGATGGATACCTGTTGCAGCTGTGCCATTTCCTTCATCATTTCCTGCATCTCCCTCAATTCCTTGCTCATGGACCCCGATGGAACACCTATGACCTCTCCACTATTACCCTCCCCATTTCCCCAAACCACCCCTATGCAATGGTGCTTCGCTTTGCTGCACACCAAACATGATTTCACACGGCCCTCGTGGACCCGCACGCACTCCCGCTCACTAGCCAAACATCTAGGAACATTAACTAAAGAAGAATGCAAGAATTTGTCACTTACTTTTTGCAGGGCATCTCTGCTGTCTCCAGAGGTGACCCTTCCTCGATTTCCATAGTGGTCTCCACCATCTTCACTCATTTTTTGGGTTTTGGCCGCTCATTTGCCACCTCCTCGGCTCCTGACTCAGCCTCCATTGCCAGCGCCTGCTTCTTGCCTTTTTTGGCAGCCTTCCTTGCTGCCTTTGCTGCCACCAAATCCTCGGCTTCCTTGGCCTCCCTCTCAGCGGCCTCCCAAGACTCTCATTTGTTTTCTGCAATCTGTTCCTCCCCCGCTCGTTTTTGGGTCTGTGTTAGCATTTGCAGAAGCGTGGTGGACTGGTCCGCAGCAGACATGTGAAAGAAATCAAAAGTGCCAATGTTGGTCATGGTGGTGGAGGTAGGAGGAGAAATGAAAATTTTCTAAAAAAATTTGCCGAGTCTAGACTTCAACATTCACGTGCCTCGAAGGCTCGGCTTTAAGGGGGAAATACTGTTATGTTCCATTCCACCCGACTCGGACTTCCGATGGAACACCCTCCAAACTCCGATATTTGTTGAGATTGATCAGATTCCATTCCAGTGCATAGTGTAGACTTTGTACATAGTTACTGTAGTTGCTCATAGGATTTTACCTTGGGTAATTACCTTGGGTACCACCCATACTGCCGACCACAGCTAATGTACATAGCTCTTACCTCAATCTCCCATCTCAGATGTAATACTAGTATTTAAACTTGGATATTTTGTTTGTATTCTGCGATTTGAATATCATACATTATTCACCCTCTTGTATTTTGCCTTCGGACTTCTGATCAGTCCCCCACTCAAATTCCTGATCATCCTCCAGTAAATTAGAACACTGTAACAAGCAAAGGGTGCAACTTCTTAAAAGTTGAAGCCAAGTTCTTTTCGATACCCCTCCGGACTTCCAATCAGTTCCCGCATGGAATCCCTTTCAGTCTCAGTTCTTAACAGTATATTTGAATTCACACTTCATTGTTACTCATGACCACCACCCAGACTACAACTCAAAAACAGACCACTCAGAATTCCCAATGCACAGGCACGATCCATGCAATTTCTGTGATTCGCCGTTCTGTTCTTAGTCCCCCAAGACTATCATCTACATTTGGACAAACCTCACGACCCTCTAACATCTTTCGTCAAGTTGGCGAAGGTGCTCCATCAATTAGCACTAAATTAATGTCCACCAATAATAATCAAGGAACTAACGAACCTCCGCCATGTTCCCAATCCCCTACACCATTAGATTATGTGGACCCATCCCATAACGATCATCATTCGGACCCTAGCGGTCCTCCTGATTCTCCACCCATACCTCCTGACCCTCCTAATGAATGTATCTGGCTCTCAAACCCTCATCTTTTCAGGTTTGGGTGTGGAGTTCTGATGCAAATCCCTAAGGCTGCCTGAAAGCTCAAAGAGAGCTTGGACAAACCTATCACTGGGATCTGTTGACGATGAACTACTACTACCATCATCACCATTGTCAGGACCTGGGCCATCTCCTGGAATGGGAGGGCTGCCAGGGCCATGATCGATATCGGGAGGATCAAAAGGATTACAATCGTCATTGTTAGGAGAGTCAGGAGGTATGGGTGGAGAATTGGGAGGACCACTAGGGTCTGAATGATGATCGTTATGGGATGGGTCTTTCTTTTCCAGAGATTTTGCTTAAAGAAATCTTTAACACACCTGACAATAATTTCTCTCACAAGTGAGAATAGCCAGTTTGAAATCTGCCATTTGACAGGGAAAGGGCACCCTGGGAGGGAAAGGGCACCCTTTACCCATATAAGATACGTAGAATCTTCACACACAATCACTCAAATCCCACCCCTATTCAATTTCACTAAATTCCCATATCCCAATCACACAACAATCCATTACACACTAAAATTCCTCACCATCGTTTTTTTGAGCATCATATTCTGACTTCTCATTTACAAACCCAATATACTCATTTAATCAACTTCTCAGCCCCATAACATAGTCCTAATCTTGAATACTCAATTCTATATCTCTCAATTACTCAACTTGCCCTTACCCACATTATTTTTTCCTTTCTCACTACACCATCTTCCCCCCCCTTTCTCAGTGGTTCCAACTTGTCCATTCACTTTCTCTTCCTACAAATATCTTTATCTATATTCATCTCTTTTAATTTCACTTTACCAGCCAACCCAGCTCCCACAAAACTCTTCATCCTTTCAACCTCTCATTCAGTATCATTATCTTTCACTTCCCATGCCCCTTCCCTTCAGTCCTGACTTTTCCCTAACCCTCCATCCTTCACCGTCCCATTTTCCCTTTACATACAACATTCACATCAAACATCCACTATTGCCCGTGCCCTTTTCCTTTACATTCTAGTCCATGCCTGCAAAATCCCACCCTACATTAATATTCCATTTCCTATTGAACTACATGCCGCATTTCTCAACCAACATCCTTTTGCTATTTCATCATTCTATCATTGCCAGATCACTGTGCCTTTGTCTTTTGGTGTACAACATTGTCAATCTTCACAACAAGCTCTCTGAAATCATTACACTTGCTTGTAATCTATTGTCAATGGGTTGGTCTTCAACTTACTGAACAACAATGTCTCTCACATCATTTTTTCAATCTGAGATCACTATCTTTTACAACAAACTTTGCTTAAAGAATTCACAACATTCACAACACTTTCTTTTCCTGACATTTTGCCTAAAGAAATGTTTAACACACCTGTCAATAATTTCTCTCACAAGTCAGAATAGCCAGTTTGAAAACTTCCATTTGACAGGGAAAAGGGCACCCAGGGTGCCCTTTTCCTTCACAATCCCCTTTTTTTGGCATTCCCTGCCAACCACATCTGGGAAAAGTCATTCATTTGCCAGAAAAGGGGGGAAAAGGGCACCCTTTTCCCATATAAGATACTTAGGTATTGGTGTCTCCCAGTCATCTAAAATTAGTCTTGATTGACTTGTGAAATCTGCCTTGTCATCAATGTGGTGATATTGGCATCCTGCAGCTGTCTAAAATTAGTTTTGATTGACAGATCCGCCTCTTCCTGGATGACCCAATATCAGCATGCTACAACTGTCTAAATTTAGTTGCAATTGACAGCCTCGTGAATCTGCCTTGTTGTGGATGTGGTAATATTGGCATCACACAGCCATCTAAAATTAGTCTTGACTGACTGACTTGTGAATCTGCATCGTTGGTGTGGTGGTATTGGTGTCCTGCAGCTGTCTAAAATTAGTTTTGATTGACAGCCTTGTGAACCTGCCTCTTCCTGGATGAGCTGATATATGTGCCACAACTGTCTAAATTTAGTTGTGATTGACAGCCTTGTGAATCTGCCTCGTCATGGACATAGTGATATTGGTGTCACCCAGCTGTCTAAAATTAGTCTTGACTGACTGACTTGTGAATCTGCCTTGTTGTTGACATGGTGATATTGGTGTCTCACAGCCATCTAAAATGAGTCTCAATTGACTCATGAAATCTGCCTCATCCTCGATGTGGTGATGTTTGCATCTTGCATCTGTCTAAAATTGGTTTTGATTGATTGATTCACGAATCTGCCTCATCGTGGACATGGTGATATTGGTGTCCTGCACCTGTCTAAAATTAGTTTTGATTGACTGACTCATCAATCTGCCTTGTCCTCGACATAGTGATATTGGTGTCATGCAATTAGTTGTGATTGACAGCCTCGTGAATCTGCCTTGTCCTGGATGTGATATCAGTGTCATGCAGCTGTCTGAAACTAGTTTTCATTGACTGCCTCATGAATTCACCTTGTCTTGGATGAGTTCCTCAATGGGCTGATATCAGTGTGTTACTCCTCTGCTCTCAATCTCAACCATAGTGCCAGCCCTACCAGCCAGTCCTACAGACCAACCCTAGTCTGACCCTAGTATCCTCCAATAGCAGAGGGGGGTCAACTGGTCTGAGAAGCAACATCATTTTCTGGACCATAGAAGTAAGAATAACATAAACATGAGGGAGATTTACAGCATACCTGTGTTTTCAGCATCACTTGACAAAAGCTCAGAACTGCAGGCACAAGTCTTCTTGAAAGGACACAAAACAGCAGAGACTGTCTTCTTAACTGCAGCTTTGAGTGATTTCACAGTCTTTTTTGCAGCACTTGAGGTGACAGAATGGATTGAGGGTGAGGAATGACTTACAATGGAACGGCTGCGATGCATGGTAAGCAAGAGGGGTGAGCGTAGAATAGATCAGGTGAGAGAACGAGGGCAAAAAGACTGGAGCGAGAAATAGGTAAGTAGCTTGTTCTTATACTGGAAGATACACACTCCGCAGTCCCAAAAAATCTCCACCAGAATCCTCAAATTCTCAACATGGCTGAACACTGATGCTCAAGGCAAAGGGCAAAGAGGGTAGATCACATGTGACCCAACAATTGTAGCTCATCCTCAGGGACCAAACAGCAAATGTGGTGGGTGGCATCTGGAGCTGTCATAGTTTCCATGGAGGACTAGCACAAATTTGAAAAAAAAAAAGCAAGGGTTTGAGGGTATCATGGGAACATTGTTGTGAAGCATGGAATGAAGGACCCATGCCAAGAGCACTCTGAGACACTGAGGACAGACACCAAGTCTAAGTCCACAACACACCAAGGACAGACATCAAATCTAAGTCCACAACTCATGAAGGACAGACGACAAGTCTAAGTCCAATATGAAGAGCGAGCATTGAGGGTTGTTGATGGCAACTGTGATGCAGAGAAGAATATGTAAACAAGTACAAATGAAGTGGAAATACCTGTACCAACCTGTGACACCGTGATGTCGGGTATGGTGTTGCCATGGGTGCCAAGAATTCACACTGTACCCATACCCATGAAACCCCTATACAATATACCGCGGTTTTACCCACACCCATGCTGATCCTTAAATATGAGTTGTGTTCTTCTGTCAGGGCAACACCAAATCCACACTAGGATCTTCATGCAGGCTCTACAAGAAGACATGACGAGTATAGAATGAGGGATCAAAGTTTGATGTGATGTGATATTTATAGAGCAGTTGGTTGACGAAGGCATTTCCGCACACAGGGTGATGGTGGGAATCCTAAGAGAACACAACTGATGTGTCTCTTAGTATTTATTGGTTTATATACTAAGTTACAACTGTTGTACAGTGTTGAATACTGTTTTACGATGTGAGCATACAGTTGCATACATATTCTAAATATAGGACACGTGAGAATTATCCATCTCACAGTCGTGTTCATTGATAATTTTAATGTTTTTTGGTGTAATACTATTGTGTACAAATAAGAAAAATTATAGGTAACTGTACATGTTTCCTAACAGAAGTCATGTTTGAACATAATGTTGCACATGACATAGATAAATGAATGATAAGCGAGGAACCAGGGGTGTTCATGAGGAACACAAAACATCAATACAGTGGACAGACAAAGATTCTGGAAAAGTTGGCACACCAGCACAAAGTTCAGACTGCATGACAAGAGAATATGTAAATGAGCCAAGAACTCAAAAGTGATTATGAAACTGCGATACAATGACATTGCAAACATATATAGAACCTCATAGGCAAGGCAGGGAAATACACCATTGCTAGGCAAAACCAATACATTCAAGGCATGGACAATTGAACATTCATTGTGGAACCAGTCCACAGAAATACCACATGGGCTATTTAAACACAGATAAACTGCAAACATGTTTCACATGCAATAGGCATGGACAGGGTAAAGCAGAACCCCAGGAATTTTATCAAGGTAAACCAGATGACAAACTGGCAGAGGTTCAAGCTGCTGTGATGAACAGTGTCAGTGGACTGGACTGGCTGGAATAGACAAAGCTTGTACATGATGCAATGACCCTGATACCAGAGTGATACTAAATGGCATGTGTCACACACAGTGATACAGAGTCAGGTATAACTCACCTTTTTTAAAGTTGGTTGCAATGAAAATCAGGGACTCAAACATGATCAAAGGCCAATGGTCTGAGAGATGTAAGCACCACTACAAAGCCCGGGAGTAAAAGCAACAGTATAACTCACCTTTCAAGTTGATTGCGAGCAAAATTGGGGAGTTGAATGTTATCAAAGGGCAATGGCCTGAGAGCCGAAAGTGCCACTATGAAGCCCAGGAGTAAAAGTAACATATCAGTGAAATCTAATCAAAGGTGCTGGGCACATTACTGCAGGTGGGTTCAAGTCAAAGGTTGGGAGGATCAACAAACCTCAATGGTCATGGTCACAGTTGTTGAGTACTATTTGTCCCACTCATATCAGCATGGCCGTGGAACTCCTACACTTTGGAATGTGGTCAAAGTTGATGCATCAATGTGTCGACTGTTATGAAGTATTGGGTTGACAGTATGTACTTGGACAGAATGGAGGATTGATGATTGATGATCCTTCTTGGCCTGAATCAGATGCCAAACAGCACAACACACAACAGCCATTCATTGGCAAATGCCACATTGATAAGGTAGGTGTCACTCATTGTCAGCACCCTTATGTAAGTGGCTTAGTAAGCACCAAGAGCAGCCAAATGTTGGATCTGAAAACTTTTTGAAAAAAATTCAATGCAAAAGTGAAGTTTTGAAGTGAATTTAAGTTTTCAGTATATATATTTACTTAGAATTATAACCATACACTTCCCATTCTATAATTATCAAATGCTACTCACTCTAGACCCACTATTTGACATGGTATGAGGCTGTGGCAGCTGTCCCCAAGTTACAAGTTAGGCAAAGCTCGTGACTGAAACACCACATGTAGGTCATGTGACATGGCCAAATGTTCCAAGATGAAGATTTTCAAACTCAAAAAATATGTTTAGAATAATGATAAATACCATTTAGAGTCAAAAAATAAAATAAAATTTTGTGGACCTTTTCCCTCAATGGGGAAGAAGAATTCTCAAAATATTTTTGCAGGGAGTTGACCATTAGGATCTACTCTATAATCCTCTGGACTCAAAATTGTCAACAGTCCAATGTGGTGGCAGTAATAAAGGGTGGCAAGCAACAACTATTTGCTTACGTAATGACATCCTGACAATGGGTGATGCCTTAGAGCAAACAGAATTTCTCATGCTAGCCCAACTCGTAGGATAATAACCTCATTCTCAATGAGAACTCGGAATTGTTATTGACATCTATTGAATGACAAAGAAACCTCCCCGAAGTTGTAATCACATATGTACCATAGTCTTCCCATTAGTGCTGTTCCAGCCTGGCTTGGCCTGAGAGCCACCACTCACGGCTTGGCTCTGGCTTGGCTTGGCCCAGGCAGCGGCTTTTGTATGTAAAAATGAATTTTCGCATGCAATACTCCTGCACTTGATAATTTTATAATAAACATGTGTGGTAGTACCAGTATACCATATAGAACATAACACTAGCAAAGGAAACAGTAAAATAAAATAGAATCTATGTGTGAGTTTTGTTCAGACCCCTCCCTGCTGCCCCTCCATTCAATTCCCTCCCCTCCCTGTTGCTCCCCACTTCCACCCCATGAGAAGTTGCTCGTGGCAGTGCGTCGGGGGGCTGTAGTGGCTGTGGTGGTGGCTGCCGCCATCACCAGGTGCTGGGTGTTGCATGGTTGCGGTACCCCGTCGATGTTGGTGTTGGTGTTGGCATGGGGGTGGATGCTATCAGTCTTTGCATTGTTCTCTGTGCCGGCTTTGGATTGGCGTAGTCGTAGTTGTAGTCATTGATGCCGGTGCTGGGCCATCCTCCCGGTGTTGTCAGATCTGGTGCTGGGGGATGACGTGCATCCTACGCTGCATTGGGTGGGGTGCTGGGGTTGGGGGTAGCATAGGTAGAACATAAAAAAACAAATAGAAAACTATTAGTTAGCAATAAATAAAAACACAAGAAAAGAAATCGCCTATGGCCCAAACGATGATAGACTTCCATGCATCATTGTCGTCGTCCATTGGTGGTGGTGGATTTGTGTTGTCCCCGCCATCCTGCCCCCCTTGTGCTCCCCATTGTTCCTGTTGTCCCTAGTGCCGTGCTTGTCTTCCCCACCTACCATATTTTTTTCAGCCGTTGCCGATTGATCATACATTGTACACTAGTCGGCCCGAAACACTACCTCAGATCGAGATGAAAGACCCAAGAAAAAATGAACATACCTAGGGTTCAAATGGCAATAAAGAACGATAGTACAGGTCATTTGTTGCTGTTTTGACGTTCTCCAGTGGTCGAGGATCTGGGCGTAACAGTTGGAGGAGGTGGAGGAAGTTGGTTTACCGTTGTTCGATACTTATGTGGACAAGTATGTTGATTACATCAGCGTTGCATTGCGCCTACTGTATAGCTGCAAGTTTAAGGTTCAATCATGACATTTTCATGCGTTGATGTGTATCCAATCTTGCTAATTACAGGTAGTATACTTGAGAATATAACTCTTAGGATTGAGACAATATGAGAGAAAATAAGTCGTTGAGATAGTGGGTGTAAAGGGAAGAAAGGAATTGTCTTTCGCTCTACTTATTCTACAATGTATAAATAGATATAGCACTAAATATAGATCATAGTTCTCAAACCGGATAGATTGATCACATGCGGTCATAGCGATCACATGGTTCTGATCCCATCCGCGTCTGATGCTAGCGCTTGATCCCAACAATAACTCACTGAAAGCCGCGGCCTGACGGCCTGGCTTTGGCTTTTCAAACATGTAAGCCGGGCCAAAGCCACTATAAAGCCATTGTCACGGCCTGGCTTGGCTTGGCCTATTTGGGCCCGGCTTGGCTTGGCTCACGGCCTGAGGCCGGGCCAAGCACAGCACTACTTCCCATGCTCGCTTGATCCTTCGGCGAGTGTTGACACTGTTGAGAGCAAAGAGGACTTCTTGCACAGGACAACAAAATCACTGTTAAGGAACGAGCGACCGCAACCATCCAATGCAGCATTCTGGCAGCGAGCAGGTGTGGACATAACAGAAAAACGAACAGATAAATATGAGATAGAGATTGGGATGGGAAACAGTCGTGTATGGTCGGGTTTTGTACCAGAGATACAAGAAACTTGCGAATCAACTGCTGGCATCATAGAGTTCATAGAAAACCTCTGTACACGTACTTGGACATGTGTCCGCTATCTTCTCATCATGACTGGTAGATCCGGGTTTGCGGAAAAGGTATTGGTACGGGCACGACCAAAGATTCTTGTCACGGATTGACTCAAGATTGAATGATTTGCGACTTGCTGCGTTTACTGGTGCACTGAGGAAGTTGTCGCGTGCATCAAATGGTCGGGTCTTAAGACATGAGATGAAGCCATGTTGCAGAACGTGCATCAAATATAGTAGATCCGAATGAAACGCGACCGGCTAATAAGCTCTTGAGGATAATAATTGGCGAGAACAATATGATACAGAATAATAGAGCTGTGGTAGGATCAAATTTGAAGACGATGGGCAACGAAAAATAAGATCGATAAGATTCGATAATCAGCAATCGCCATTCGAAAATTGAGCCGTGGCCTTCCCGCCAACCGTACCTGGGGCTTAGGTCGAAAAAAATTACCCGGATAAAGATTTTTTTCGCGAAACGTACATTTCAGGGGTCCTGTCAGCTCTCACTATGTCATATAGCTTACTATGTTGCTATGTACCGTTGCCCGCCAGGGTCATGGTCTATTTTCACTTTCTGGATTTGATTGATTGCGTTGGGGTCCACGATTTGTATGATGTGACAAGACCAAATGTATTTAAGTATTATACCGTAAAATAATGCTTGGATTAATTGAGTGGACTGACGTAAGCACCACGTAGACCTTGACTCATACCACGTCCTTGTTGCTCATAGATTTTTCAATATCAACTCAGACGCACTCCAAAGCTGTAGCCACACACACACACACATGTCTCTAAACGGACATTACCGAGTATTAACACTCATGCTACTTTGTAGTTGCAGTTGCAAGTTGGCAAAACTCCTCGACGATCCGTTTTTCTTCACTCGAGCTATCCGACTTTGAATTTCCCTTCAAGCCGATTGATGCATAAGTCTCACCTGAATGTTGTATGTTGGTCATCCTGAGTTGAACTTCTCGTCGCATGGTTCAAGTTGTATAGGTTTTCATTATCTTTGTTGGGGTGCTTTCGTTGCAAGCCTGACTGCAGGACACGTAAAGCTTTCATTCAGGCATTGCACCTGGAGATATATCTGGAGGGTCATGAAATAGTTTTCATCTCGAGCTACTTGTGCTATAACCTACCATTCCACATTTTTTCAACATGCTGGTTTTGCACTGCTGTGATCCACTGGGGATTAATGATGATGCTGGGGTTTAGA
>QLOK01008141.1:0-10115 GCA_003313805.1 Tricholoma flavovirens
GATCGTCGCAAACTCCTCGCGACGAAAAAAGAAGTCCGGAAGCGTCAGTGACAGCACTGACAAGGTTTCTGAGGATGACCCTGACCCCGTGTTGTCAGCAGGTCTCCAAGCTCAGAGAGCAATCCCTGAGACACCGGTATCTCAAGTACCGTCGTTACCCAGCTCGGGGGCTCTTGACCACGAGCAACCCATCAAATTCACGCCCAGCCCAGAGCGTGAAGCAATGATCGCGGAAGTGTTCGCGGGCACATCATCGACCCAACCAGTTGATGACCTTCCCCTCGACGACCTAGGATTGGCCGACGAGGACGAGCCCAAGGACGATTCTACTAGGATGTAGATCGTCCCTTTTTACACCAAAAAGACAGCTGCCTTCTGCTGTCGGCTGAAGCCAAAAGGGGAGGGTGTGGTGATCCAGACTTTTATTTATCTTTGTTATAATTCAATCCTTTTACCTTCCAACTGGCCCTTAAAAAGGACCAGTCTTATGTAATTAAAAAGGGATCTTTTTTACTACTTTACTCTACCACACGAAATATATACGTTATTCGTGTTCTTGTAGAGTGAAGTCTCAAAAGACCCCCCCCTCGACTCACAACATGGGCAAAAGATCAGTTTCCATTGAATCTTGATGTTCAGATTCAGTATCAAGGATGTCTTCACCATTGTCAGGCATAATTGAATGCAATTACAATACTTATCAGATGAGGAAGATACATAATGTGGTGGGCATGTGGTAACATAAAGATCAGCATGCATCAGCTTGAGCATGGAGTTTGAAATATCCATCAAATGGAGGGTAGCTCAAAGCCCCCCCGCGTCGGGTCCCAGGCTAGTCCATTACTATCCAAAATCAACAATCATGTGATCCGACTACAGGTTGTGGGCCTGACAGGCAATGTACACAATGACAAAGGAGCACAAGGCCTTTTGAGGGAAAATGACATGTTGTTCCCAATGACAGAGTATGTAGTCATAGACAAAATGGAAGTTGAGGTGATAGTCACGCTGAATGGGCTGGATGTGTGAGCAACAGTTTGGATGTCATGTGAAAACCCCACAAGGCTCTTCAACATCTGCAGCAATACCAACAATGTTGTGGCAAGCAACAGTGTGAGAGCAGAGTGAGTGGATTGGAGGGTGTGGATGGTACAGAGATCCTTTTTGCATAGCTGAAAGCACGCACATGCAACTGAATCTGCTCTGTTCAGAAAGTGTTGATGCAGGTGAAATGGGGCATCATCATCATCAAAGAAAGAGGATAGATCCCACCTGCTGAGAGGCCGGAGCAGCAGGGAAGTGTGTGGCTTGAATGGGGGCTCGCAAGTGGGACATGTGAAGTTGGTGTCATGGTGTGTGTGTGTGTGTATATAGGAAACCTCGCATAAAGCGGTATCAGGAATTGAGCCTGTCGAACGGCAACGAAAGTCCTGTCCTCGTAGCAGCCGGAACGAGCAACCAGCAAGCAACCAGGGCCCTATCCCGCACGAGCGGTGGGCGGTGGTGGTGCTATTCCCGGTCTGAACTCTGCTTCTGACCGTGTTCGGTCAGACTGTCGGTCCCATTCGCAACCATCGTCGGTTGTATTTCTCCACGTCGTTCACCGCAACGACGGACGGCCAGCTATTACCTTCCATGAATGTGCTGCCAACTTCAATTTCGACCACGATGGGCACCGGGCCCGTAATCCCCCTTTGTTATACACTGCCTGTTTCAAGGTATGCCTCATCCATCCCCACCACGCTTTTTGGTGTTCACGCATCATTGCCAGCTATACACACTGGCGATTGACATATCGAAGAGGCGTGCGTTTACCCGACCTTGGACTCGGAACAACGCTTTCGGACAAGGCAGAAGCAGCAGTCTACGATCATAAAGGTGAATAGAATACCAGGGCATGACGTTTGATGTATCTGCCAACAACATTGTTTACGTGAGTACTTTGCAACGAAGAGACAGAGAAATTGGAAGAATCGAAAGGAGAGGTCGTATCGAACAACCAGCCGAAAAAAAAAAAAGCAAAAAGCAAAAAGCAAAAAGACATGACGTACAGACCAAAAACCAAGGCAATGAGGATGTCCATAGTCTAGGATGGGGAGTTGGCAAGTGTTGTTTGGGGTGAAATAGGGTGGAAGGCGACAGAACAAGAGGCAGATCCTGACTTTTTACGGCCTCCAGGAAACTTGAGCCTCAAACTTATACTGTTCATCTTTTTCCTCGCTTATGAGGTTCCAACCTTCGCATTCGTTGGGCGAACATTTGGTGATGAAAGCTTCCCCGAGTGGCAGATTCTTGCGAAGGGTTGGATGAATTTCATTTGGCCACGCTGGAGTGCTACTTTGAGGGCGTCGCGGAGGAGGGAGCATCCACAGACAAAGATTTTGTATGCTGCAACGAGAACGGCACATTCATCACTGAGGGGCTTCTGCATACATTGAGTTGCATCAAGTTGGAGACGAAATCCTAAAGTACAACCTATTGATATCGACGATGGTCGTGCTTGGATACCGTAGTTTACAGCTGGCAACAGAAAATGTGATTCTGGTCACGAGAACTTCAATTACGGCGCTGAATTTCCTTGACTCAAAAATACACTAAGGTCTCCAATACGAATGCTAGTCCGATGTCACGGTTACTCCGCGTGGATCTAGCAGCTTGAATTAACAAAATCCACGACAATGTCATAATAGCTTACCTTGAACTACAGGACACAGGATTTCAAGTTTTGGTATATTATTGGTCCAGCGGACTATGAAAAGACGGCTTTATCCGAACCACGATCCTCAGGTTGTCACTGTGAACGCGTCCTCGGAGTCGCGAGTTTGGCCAGAATGAGTTGTCCAACTATCGTCCTAGCGCCGATCCAGAACGCTTCCAGTCTCAAAAAATGCACTCCGAATCTTATGCCATTCCACATAAACTACTCTGGTCCTGCACCCATATCAACCTATTTACTTGTCGAGCCTGCAAGCGAGATGGTAGGCGCGCCTTCGCCTCCCCCTGATCAGTCCACGAAAAATGAGGGGGTTAATATAGAGGATAACATGGTTGGAACGTCTGCAGATACAGAAGCGTCGTGTTCCGGAACCATCACTACGGCGACAGACCTGAAGCCACCTTTAGAGGGAACAGCGGTGCCACCACCTATCGAGCATGAGATGACTTTGGAAGATGTTGGGGCGGGAGGCGTATCTTCGCATCAGCAAGAGACGCGTCGGTCTCCTTGGGGCGCTACCAAACATCAGCCTTCGCCAGAGCCACAATTATCATTTGCAAAACGCGTCATGGCCGAGGCGACACGTTTCATATCCTCGTTTAGAGGAAGACGTGTACAGGGACTAAAGGTGGAACTACCACCAGGGTATGTGGGTGTTGTTCTGAAGGCAGACGGTAAATTGGGTGAGACCGACAAGGTCACTGGAAGTGCGCGGGACAACATGAGAAGAAAGGCAGCGAAAACTAAAGTTAAGGGACGATTCACGCGAAATTCAGCGCGTGTTATCGATGTCGATGCCGAAGAGGAGAATGTCCTGGACGATATTATGGATGTGGACGAGACGTTCGTTGACCCCGCAACGATACGATCGTTGATTCCCGTGTCGCAGTTCTCTTCTTTCGTCCTCTGGCATGCAGATCATCCCGTTGACGAAGGCAGGGATGAGTACTTCCGCTCATTGACTGAGTGGACACGGTTAGCTCATGAGGTGTGTATTCTTTCTTTTTTTCAACTCTGCCCCTGATATAGCCCCTTTTATTACAGATACATAAAGTCGAGGATTAGAATCTATTATACCGTTGAGATCCTCAACTTTCTGCCGGTTGTTTCGGTTTCCTCAAAGCCTTTTGCGCGTTGTCATCACATAGCCCATAAAACCCCACACAGTCATTTGCGGTGCACTGCTACCGGCGGGGTGTTGCGACTCCTGACCTGACCGCTGATGAGCGCTGAGCTCTGATGCAGCATGTGCTAATGCTGTGGTCGCGATCGACTCTGATACTAAAGTCAAAGCCAATCACAAGTAACTTAGCAACATATGTGTATTTGGCCAAAAATAGCAGCTTCAAGGATTGAGACATGGAAGGGTTCGTCTCAGCGTGACCCCACGGGGTAAAATAGTGATATAAAGCGACGTTGTATATTTGATAGTTATTCTGCTGATTCGTGGAAGAAGATCGTATGCAGGATTGATGCAGGACATACGATTTGCGGGCAAGGGACCATCAAAAAATTCTACACGACCTTTTGACACCGGAGCCTAACCGATATCCCCGTCGGACAGCGCCCATTTTCTCTCTTTCATTCAACCAACATCCAGCGGTGCATTAGTGCCTGTTTCCTGCCCCGTTCATCCACACTCATTACAGCCAGTCCGCTCTTTTATATCCTACAAAATCCTTTGACTTGTCGGAGTGCAAGATTTTTTCTCCGCACAATTTTTTACAGATGTTCAGAACTCTGAGACTTGCAGTTCTTCTCTTCACCGCCTTCGCCGTGCATGCAGATGTCGTTCCCAACGTGCCTGGACCCGGCGTTGTTTACAAGACGGGCGGTGTGTGTCATATCGAGTGGGATGGCGACAAAAGTTCGAATACCATCTGGAAGGACATGTCCATCGAGCTCATGACCGGTAGCAATTTAAACATGATACACCTAACCAGTATGTCGTGTCACCCGCTGAAAATTTCTGGTTTCGTATACTGAAATAACCTTTAGCTGTTGCAACCGGACAAGATGGGACCGTGTCCGGATCTTTCGACCACCCATGCCCCGATGTAAGACTCTGGCATAACTTCTCGCCATCTCGTCTGCTGCTTACTAATGACTATTCTGATAGGTTACACCCAACTCCGCAATTTACTTTTACCAATTCACTAGTCCTACTGCCGCCAACAGAACTTGGACTACCCGTTTCACGATCGCTGGGGCAGATGGAAGCTCTGTTCCCCCCGCGAATCCTACTCAACCTACCACGGGCGACAAGATCCCATGGGGCACAGGCGCTCTTACGGACCCCTCCAAGGCCGTCTCCCCGCCTGCATACCTCTCTCACGCAACCTCCATAGCCGGCAACACCATCGCGTCGATACCGACGCCGTCCGATCCTACGTTAAACTCGACGTCTACCACTTCTACTCCTACAATAATTCCCCTCACAACTGACACGCCCACAACTACCTCGACAGCCACAACAACTGCGGTGAACGGCACGACTACGAGTAGCCAGAACAGTGCCGCAATGGGTTTGATCATAGTGGACAACACCCTGTGGGGTGCGGCGTTCACACTTGCTCTTTCCGCAATGGGCTTTGCCGTGTTGCTGTGAATGGAGTGGTACCTTTGATTCTAAGACCTCTTTAATCATGATGCAAGTACATGTCTGGGTTTTATTTTTCTCTGTTCATACGGGTATTCAGGGTGGACATTCTATCTCGAATCTATCAGGGTTTTTCGTTTCTACATCACTAGGGCATTCTTAGACGTTCAATAGCAATATAATCATCTTTGATGCTGTCAATAGTTTGAATATCGAGCAGGTCACCACTCAAACGTTCGGGCCAGTAATATTCCTTTTGTCTCCTCGAGGATGGATCGAGGATGGAATATTGATCAATACGGTCTGGTATTACCTAGAATGTCTTGCCACGAAGGTAGCAGGCCGAGACTCAAAAAATCGAAGTACGGATGTGATGTGGAGGACCAAACAGTTTTGCTTGACAGTAATGCCTAATCCATCATCCGAGCGATGGCTAACATGGTAATATTATATATTGCAAAATTCCAGACGGGTAATAGAAACGAAGAGACCTATGTAAAGTTCTTGGATTGGCACGTCCGGGGTCGATAACTCATGCAAACTTTCCTCAAACAGAGAAGATCGAAGGTGCACCACAGATGCACCACATGCGAGGATCTCATCGGCGACTGATCTATCGTAGTATGTCAGCGAGGCTTCAAGCCTGGACACTCGACCAGTGAGGTGGCGAAATCTTTGAAATCCTGCTTCGAGCACGACCGTCCAGGCTACGACCAAAATAACGTCAATCGCTGCATCCTCCTCTCAGACAAGCCAATAGAACGGACCTTTAGGGCGTACACAACAATCTCCTTCCGAGTTTCTTGAGCAACGTTGGGTTGCTCAACAAACTCTTGGAGTATGAGGCGTAGCACGTTCTCTTCCGCTTCGTACGTACACCGCACCGTGGGGTGCATGCGAACGTTCATAGACACCTTCCAGAGGGGTTCCCGGCGGAAAACTACATTTGTTCCGTTGACAAGGGTGGAATGATAAACAATGGTGGAAAACTCACGCAAGCGCTCATCGAGGGTTGTCTTGCTGGAGAGCAGCTTGGCATGGCCAACCACACCATCGGAAAATGGCTTGTCTCCGCGCTTGACGAACAACTTGACGCCTTTGAGCTCCAACTCGACATCTTCGTCCTCCTCACCAGTGAGATCTAAGTACGATGGGTTTCGTCAATATTCCTGATCTGGATGCCGCGAGGCGTGACGAACATTCGACGGTCGATTTGGAAGCCAAAACAGCCTCGAGAGCATGCCGCTGGCCGTTTTCAGGTGAACCAGTAGTTCCAGTGGTGGCAGTGTTATCGTCGGTACCGGTAGATACCTGGTTTAGGGCAATAATAGATGGTCCCAAGCCGGTATTCTCCCGGGACGTCCAAACCGGCTTGCTAATTCTGGATGGTGAAGAAGCGCTGAAGGAAGCAAAAGGTGAAGCAGTTCCCGAGAACGCAGTAAATGCATTCATTGTTGCTGCGCGCTACACGAGCATTGAACTTCAGCAACCGACTTGCTTGAGGCTCAAACAAGAACTTACTGTTGGCGGGGGGGTCCTCGGTTCGGATGGCGCTGATATTGGTGTTCCAAAGGTCTGTGGATACGGTTTAGTTACAATTATAATGGAGATCAATTGCGTGACATGCCGGGCCTAGTGTCGATGGAAGTGGCTCATTGACAATCCGTGGAGAAGACTTTGGTGTGTGAGTGGGAGAAGGTAGCGAAACCACAGCGGAACAGTCTGGCATAGGGTTCGCTACTGGTGATACCTGTGAATGACCAATGTTAAGTCATGTATAACTTGGAATAACCGGCCAACCTTCTCTATAGTGTCGTTCTCCGCATCAGGAGTCATGCTCGGTGGACAAGTTTCTTCAACCTCTTTCGCAGGTCCCTGATCAATTGATAAGAGGAAATCGATGTGACACCGGTTGTACTAACTTCATGTTCGTTTTTCTCGTCTGTGGAGGGAGTCCGGCTCCGCTTCTTGGGCGGTGGATAGATCGAGGCAAGATTCTTGATCGAGAGATGGCGTCAGAACTTGGCGGTCAGTATGACTAGGTAATCTTACATGCGGATACCCCGTATCCTGATGAAGAGGTTGAAAAAGAACGCAATTATAGGACGAATGGACTAACAGGAGGAACCTCATCGTTATCATCGCCCGTTCGTTTTCGCTTGAGAGATGGCCGCCGAGTCAGTATAGAGAGTGAAGAGGTGGGAGTAGAGTTCTGCATGTTCTCTATGGCATTCGCTTCTGAAATAGGATGGGAGGTTTCCGACGGTAACGTTGGTTCTTCACTAGGAACGGCTGGAACAGCAGAATCTTGAGGGTTGGTTGCAGGATTAACCGTAGATTCTGACTGATCGAGTCTGTTCTGCGTGGTACGGCGTCTTTGTCGACCAGGTAAAGGTGAGCGTAATGAGCCTGCAACGATAGACGAGGTAACTCACGGATCAACGATACGCCTCCGAGAAAAAGCGTAGCCAACACTGGCGGCTAATGTCGCAATCCCTCCGACTACAAGATTAAATTCTCCGACAACCATCATCCAGATAACAGCCGATGAGGGGTTTAAGTTTTGCCTGGGTACATCAGGACATGACAATGCCGGACAACGGTCAGAGTCTGCACTCACGAAATAAAGTAAGCACAGCGAAACGTTCAACAGGACTTCAGGTATGTGTGCGAAGCGAGAAGGACCGAAGACTAAGGCTATTAAGGTTCCGAGCCATCGCTTGTCTTGTTATATGGACTGAAGGTCGGCCTCGCTGCTTCCACGCGTTTGATGACTCGAATCTATGTAAAGCGCACACGTGTTCACACACCAGCCGCATCATATACTAGTAGCCTGAGATGTCGAGGCTTGTAACCTGCAGCTGATCATGATAGACCTGAAAGAAGGCAGTAATACTTAGATTTAGGGATTTCTCATGATATGATTTGCTTTACATAAAAATCTTGTAAAAATCCTTATATAGTGCCAGTGATAATTACTAGCGTGGGTTGAGCCTGGGCAGCGTTGCTAAACTTGAAGGCCATTTTGCTTCTTTCCAGCCTCAGGGTAAACGCTTATTAGAGCGGGACACTGATCTGTATATAATCCCACTCGGTGCCCAGTAGATCCAAAAATCAGTGATAGAAAGCGCCAATCTTCAGTTCGAAAGAATGACGACGCATGAATGCAGCACACAACTGGCCTTGGGTAAGACTCTTCCCTACACGCCATGATGGATTGCCTGAAGATTGCCCCAGCTGCCGCATGAACCAAAATGTCAATTGGTCGCACTGGTTGGTAAAATTTCCATGAGTAGGAGACGACGCCGGCTTAGTACGGCAAATTTCAGACAAATATGACATGCTTTGAAGCTCAATTCAATTGCGGAATCCTTTACTTGCGCCCCAGTATACGGGGAAACCCAAGTCCTAGTAGGACGGCATTTACTACGAAATGAATTAGCCCTCGTATCAGGATGTCTGCGAGGATGAAGGCTTGGATATCAATCACTGAGTAGAACTGGGGCACGGAGGTAATGATGTCGAATATGAGGGCATAAACAGCAAGGATGGTAATAAAGAGGCAAATGATTCGTACAAGACGGGAGAAGACCTGGAACTAGATTAGAAAGGGACAAACTAACGGGTAAAGAAAAGGTACTCACACTCGCATCAAATGGTAGCCAGTCATTCTGGGAATCCATTAGTTGTTTGGTCATCCACAAGACAATGCATAAGCCACAAATAACCGTCGTGAGGACAAGATAACAAGCAAGGAAGAGGTGATATAATGCGACATATGCTCGTTCGGGTTCCGCAAGGAGTGGTTGCTGGCCATAGGAGTAGCTCATGGACTGTGTTGACCCCCATGACTGCTCGAGCAACGGCGGAGGCAAGCATGATTACGAATAGGACAGCTGACACCACTCGGAACACGATGACGAAATTCACGCTCTTCGAGTACCCGTTGCGGTAGTCGAGCAGCAGCAGGAGTGCGGCATAGCGGAAAATATGCGTAAGCGCGTGGACGAAACTTGACATGGAGTCTAACACCGCAAAATTGAGAGACGTCGGAGTAATGTCATTTATCCGAGACTCCAGGATAGGAAACACGGCTGTAGGCATGCTTGAAACAGAATAACAGTAATGCGGCAAGTGGAGCCTTAAGCGTCGTAAGATCGACCCAAAGACAGCCCACCCTATTGTCATAATGGTTCGCATAACGTATTTGAGGTCCTTCACCTCGCGAGCGCAACATGGCGAACGAGTGCCCAACGGCCCGTCAGAAAGACTCCACAACTCCTCAACGTTCAACTCCTCCACATTAGACATGCCAACAATTATATTTGAAACTGATTTCGCGAAACGTATATACGCTCTCCGCATTACAGCGAACTCTTGCCTCATCGCCATCTCAGTTGAGTATACATCAGGCTCATTTCTCAATCTCCCCTAGCAAAAGGTTTTTTTTTTTGTCGATTGTCAATTGAATCCGGACGAACGCGGCTTACATCATGACGTCGACATGATTCAAGTTAATCTTGGGGATATCGTTGGCACTCTTGACAGGCTGAGATCATGATATTAATATCTCTGGCCGAGTGGGACTCAGAGGTTTGATTCCACTGGCATAAGTTACCGGAGCGCTGACCTTGTCAAGACCCCGCCAAATCATATTGTATATCATAATACAACTCACTGGTCAAATATGTGCTCTGGAAATTCGAAATGGTCCCCAATTTTATAACTCCCAGTACCGTTCTCACGGTCAATGCCACACGTCCGAAGATCTCTCCAAGGCAACTTGAACCCGAGGTGCTG
>QLOK01008142.1:0-13776 GCA_003313805.1 Tricholoma flavovirens
GAGTTTGGGTGGAAAGGGAATGTGTTGTGATGGATAGTTGTGATAAAAAGGGAATCAGGTTCAGAAAGAGTGGACATGTTGAGGCAGACATATTTAGCTATGCAGAAAAGGCCAATGCAACCCTCAGCCTGTGTAGCATTTTCCAGAGGGTTGTGGACTATTTTTTTGAGTCCAAAGTTTCGGCTTTTGAATTGGTGGCCGAAACCTTCACAGCTCGTCCTTTGGCTGCCACAGACTTTGTACAATCATGAGCAACATGTCCTTTTTCACTGCAGTATAGGCATAAGCTTTCCTCCATACAGTGTTCTCATTCATCTCTTGTTAGTTTACCATTCTTGCCCAATTTGTCAGAAATTGAGTTCTTGGGCTTTTCCTTTGACAATCATGAAGTCTTTGAAGGAAGTGGATGTCAAATTGTTGGTAGTGTTAAAAGTTTTAGGAGGGGATTGAGAATTAGTTTTCTTGTTAGAGTCCTTTTTATTCAGGCTCCCGACAAAAGCTGAAGATTTAGTCTCAAGATGAGTTTCCTCTTCTTGCATCCAATAGATGTTCTCAGTGTCTTGGGCTTTGAGATGTAAGCCAGCTAAAGTGTTAGGCTTGCCACCCTGAAGTACTTCAGTGCAAATTGGAAGGGGTAGGCCACAGAAGTATCAATCGCAAAGGGCTGCCTCATTCCAACTGACTTGAGAAGCCAGTTCCCAAAAGTCAACATTATATTTGACAATACGGGCTGTCTTCTTCATGCTGAGTTCATAGAGGGATTTTTCAGTGTCACTGACAGGATTGTGTAGGCCAAAATTATCTTCAAGCTCTGAGAGAAAGGCTTGGTAGTCCCACATCCAGTGAGCTGAGTCTGTGGGGTCATTTAGTCCAGGGTTGAACCAACTAAGGGCAGACCCTTTGAGGTAGGAGAGGATAAACAAGATCCTTTACTCATCAGAGGCATATACCTGAGGACGGTCTCTAAAGTGAAGATTGCAAGAGACCAGAAAATCTCAGAGCTTTCAGGGGTTGGAACCATCAAAAGTGTCAGGTTCTCGAACCTTGATTTTTTCAGCTTTTGGGGCAGCATTTCAGTGCAAGTTTTTATGGCTGCCTGAAAGCTCGAATATGGCCTGAACAAATCTATCCACTGGAGGCTGGTCAGAAGGGGCTTGACTACCATTATCGTCAGGGTCATTAGGACCATCTGGATCATCTGGTTCATCAGGGTTGTCCTTGGGAGGAGGATCTACATAGTCAAGAGGAGTAGGGATTCAGGAATTAGTTGGTGATTGTTCGGGTTCTTGAGTGTCTCTAATCAACATGATGTTTGTGCTAATTGATGGGGCTCCTTCACCTAACTGATGAAAGATGTTTGAGGGTTGTGAAGATTTGCCGAAAGTTGTTGAAGGTCTAGGTGGGCTAAGGACTGATCAACAAACTGCTGTTACTCCTAGAGTTACACCTGCATGTCAGGAGTTTTGAGTAGTTCTTTGTCAAGTTCTAGTCTGGGACATAGAATAACAGTGAAGTGTGAATTTGAATATACTGTTAAGTACTGATCTCTTTTCAGGAACCCATTCAGGAATTACTGCCAAGCCGAACAAGGGAACAGAAGGGACTTGGCTTCAACTTGTAAGAAGTTGTGCCCTTCACCTGTTATGGTGTCCCAATTTCCAGGAGGTCATAAGTTGAAGGTAGTTCAGGATCAATTCGGGAACCCGAATGAGGAAGGGAAACTAAGGATGAGAGAGAGATTGACTAGATTCAATATTTGAACTGCAGAATACAAATGAAGTAACTAAGCTTTTATACTAAGTATGTACTGGGGGATTGGTGATGTTTTGAGAAGCCGAGCGGTTGCCAAAATAGTCATTACTAAGAGCTGTGTAAGTAACTAAGCTATGATCTGTATCTAGGAGTAATTTCAAAATGAGTATTTCAAATAAGTAAAATGTATCAAATTCGGGTTTTTCGGGCATTTTCGGATCTTGGATCTGAGGTAAGTGGAACGGAACATAACACATAAGGTTTATGTAACATTACACAACTGATTTAAATATTCTACCTCATTGGATGTGGCTATAGCATGAATGAAAACATGTCCACCCCTTGCTCACAACATGACCTACATATGTGTCTGGCACATTACAATGCCAGTAGCAACTAGTAAATAAATTACAGAAAACACATTGCAGGTCTGTCGCCAGGTCACAAGTTTACAAAGTACTGCCAGTTGAAATCTAGAAGTTCTGTTCAGGCAACCTGAATGCAATGAGTCCTTAGTTGCAACTTGATTACGACAGTGTGCTTCAAAGTTACTCAAGTGTGACGATGCCATTGTACAGCAAGGTTGAAGGGTACATAATCCAACTATCCTAGATAGCCCTGACAAATAGCCGACAATAAAACCAAAGAAACCCTGATCTCCTGATGACTTGCCAATCACAGCCCGACGATGAACAAACTCTTTTTACACTCACATTTCCATAGTCCCGCGGCTGTAGTAGCTCTGATCTCCCCAGGCTGGCATCCATACTTGTAGAAACCCATGGTACTGGCGTTTATACACTAGATCCAACTCGCCTCGGTCTTGTATGTACTGGCTATCTCCTCGATATCTTTTCTGTCGTTCTTTCGGTGGGAAAGAGTCTCTAATCCCCTCTCACGCCAACACGCCTGTTCTGCACTATTCGGCGATGCCGTTAGTGTACGTAGACTATGATGGTTCGGCTGCTAGGCCCGCGTGTTGTAATAAAACGTTCAATATCCCCGAACTGAACCTTATGAGTAAGTTAGTTTTTTTATATTTGTCGACGATAACAACCCCGATCATCCATGCATATAGTTTTAACCGACGATCTCTCACCTTCCCTCAGCATAGCACAGCCCAGACGTATCGAGAAGTACGGCCTTACAAGCGATCATAGAAAATCCTGATGGTGACGAGCGAGCTCACCCTCCCTCAGTAACATAGATCAGCGGGCGCCACTCCCCCGGATGGTACCTTAATTATCGGGGGAGTTTATGAGACTTGAGAGGTGGAGGGTGCTGGAGCCTGGGAGTGTTGGGGAGCCGAACAATCCCGAGGCGTGGCATTGGTGCGAGCCTGTGAGGCGGTGAGCATGATTGCCAGTGTTCGACGTTTTGGCAGATGAAAATGGGGTCGATTGTAGTTATCCAGTTCCCTGGGGCTATCGAGACGACTTCTGGCTCGCTTTTGGGTACCTGCCATCCTCGACACCATTCACCGGAGTTGTACATGACGTTTCCAACAGGTCGATTCTTTTCGGTTCAAGTAATTATGTAATCAAATTTTCGTTGACAGCAACTGGAATAACGTCAAGGCCCAAGGGGGTCCTCGCACTTGAGAGGCCTCACCTTCCGCGTACATATATGTTACCTCGAGATCTGCATTGTGCCCTACCCCCACTTCTTCTACACGTGTGATGGTGCAGCCAGGGACGAGTACATGTCCATTTGGATCAAGGTGGTGGGGGTGCATGGTGTTCTTGATGTACAGGTGTGCCGGTAATTTTAATGAATTAATACCTATATGTAGGGCATCGTATGTTGTTACCCACAAGATCACTATGATTCCCAGGAACAGGACTCGTTGCAATAATTTTATAAAGTGCGAAGAAACCGAATTGCATAAATACCATGATGGCGAACCACCAGTGAGTTCCCCCACACCTTCCTTTCGTCAGTCATGTCCGCATTCCTAGTGTTGCTCTCATGTCTCATGGGTGCTTTCTCGTCTCCAGTCCCAAACACAGACAACACGATTAGCTGGGTCCCCGAACCGAATACTCGAGGAACTGTTAGTCTTCTCTTGAGTTCCCTCCTTACCTTCATTATATGCCTCTGGTCGTCTTTACATCTCAATATTCCGAGGAAGGGTCAAACTGTAGTCGGTCGGATAGGGACGAAGTTGGGGTGGTCATTGTTAACGCTCATTTTGCCGGAGCTCGTTGTGAGTATTGCTTGGAGACAGTGGGGATCAGCAAAAGCGCTTTGTAAGGAAGTGAATGAAAACTTCGAAGTCCGTCCCTTAACGTTCTCTGAGTGTTCTAGTGCTGACGACGTGCGGGTTTTAGAAACAGGGTAAACCGTATCGTTGGACGATTGTTCATGGCTTTTACGCCGTGATGGGGGGAATTGTTGTCGATGTCAATGATCCAGCAAGCCCGATACTTCGAAACAGATCGACTCCATTCTGCGTAGCCTTGACAACCCATGGAGTATGTCTGCTTTCGAAACATGGTCATCTTCCAGACATACCTGAAAGCTCCATCGTCGATAAAAGCAAAGCTGATTCCGTCGCCAAGCTTCTGTTCGGTATTCAAGCGATTTGGTGCATCCTGCAGTACATCGGTAGACTGGCTAGCCACCTCCCGGTGACTCTCCTGGAAATCAATACCCTGGGTCATGTATTGTGTACTCTCCCGATTTATGTGTTGTGGTGGTACAAGCCGTTGGACGTTGCGGAGCCGCACGTGCTTTCGGGTCCGTGGGTGCCTGGTTTGGGTGCGTATATGTGGATGCAGAGCCGGATTAGCAGGCAGACATTGTATATCAGACAGAAAAATTGCGAGATGTATTACTTGGGGAGGACACAGGAACCGATGCCGATGGGTAGGAAGCCCACTACTGATGAAGCGGTGACGTTAGGCAAAGCGCAGACTCTCCCTGGAACTCGGTTTTATTTCAAGAAACCGCACGACCTTGAACTGCGACGTGCGAGAGGCAGTGTTGAGCTTCCGGTAGCCCTTCAACCAGAGGATGTTCGGAGGTGGAGGCTAGCGAGTACGGCAATGGATCGATATGATATCAAATTTGATTCGCCCCCGGGCCCGGGTGAGTACGCTTTTCATGTGAAAGCAAGGGAGTTGCTGACCCGTAATCTCTGGAGGTCCGAGACGGTGGAAATCAAAAGATTTCGTGACGGATACTGTTAGTAATATTCCAGGCGACGATCTTATGGACAACCTCTCTTCCAGAGCTCTGGCCGTGAGTCTTGCCGTGGGTCTTGCACTAATCAGTGGAATATATGGCGGATTACATGTCTCCGCATTGTATGGCTACTACTTTCCGTCAGACCTCGAGACCACCATGTGGAAACTTTTTTCAATCTGGGTGCTTATCGGTGGGCTGACTGCTCCACTTCTCATGGTCACGGTAAGTCAATGCATTGCAAAGACGTGCGATCGTTTCTGATTATTTGCTCGAAAATTAATTAGACTTTGAGGTATTTCCCGCCCAATGATTTCATGATCTACACGATCGGTTGCGGCGGTCGGGTCTTCTTGGTGGTACTGGCGTTCATTTCGATCAGAAAATTACCCGTGGATGCGTACAAGACGCCTGAATGGACACAATTTCTCGTTCATCTATGATTCTATGACGTATAATCATCGTTCTTTTCGTCTTTCTAGTTTAGGAATGCATGTAATTACAGCTGTTTCGAGTACCATCAGCTTAGATGCATAAAGCCCAAGTGCAGCGGGGGTTTCAAATAGACCAATAAATTTTCCCGAAAATATCCACCTGAAGAGCTATGGGTGATAGAGGTGACAGTACACTCAAAACGATAGGCGGGTCCTAAAAACCTATACATTGCAATCCTGGATTTTGAATGTATTTTCAAGTCTGAAATTAAACGAATGCTACGCGAGAGAAGCCGACAACATAAACATACCTGACTTGCGTGTCTGTTCGAGTCTCGTCAAGACTACAAACTTGAGCCTACCTTGCTAGGTCCAATGAATCATGATCGATGAATGCATTCTCGAACAACGCAAGATCGTCAAGGTCTAGACAAATACAGACTTGGTATTCACAGGTCGAAAGATGTAAGGACGAGGGGAGCGCCATGGCCACTCATCAACGCACTTCCATAAGCCATTCGTGTCTCCGCTAGCCTGTCTAGAGTCCTACAACGTTTTCTCGATTCTTTCGTTTCATAAGCATCCGCTTAGCCAATATCACGACAATACCATCTGCAAGGGCAGTCGCAAGAGGTCAAGTTGCCGTTCGATCACTTTTAAAGTAGCGTCGGAATCGTTGATAGCGACGGGGAAGATATTCACGTCTTCGGTTTCGTGGCGATTTTGAAAAGTGGTCAGGGAGTGTTATCCGACTGGGTCGACACCCAGACGCGTCGGTCACTTGATCCAACGTAAGTCTTGGTAACTGGGTTAAAGATTACTATGAGGCGGGAAATATTCCGGATTTAGTGCAAGTAGCTGGTACTCTGGATCGGTGAAGCTCTATCAAAGAAATCATCGCGGGAGAGAAAAGAATCAGTCTTACAGTGCAATTATTGCACGATTATGTACAAAAAATCGTGACAATAATCCGAACCACCTTGACCGTGACGATTATTGAGTACGGTTACTTGACGATTATGGGCCACGAATCTTTTGACAGGTCCGTGATCTTCTGCGTGATGTAAGCAAAATGTAAGCAGATAGAATAATCGGCTTTGATAATCGTTCAAAGAATCGTCGAATCGCCTCTGGAGACGATTCGACGATTCTGCGATTATTGCTATAATCGCGATTATCCGTGTCCCAAACATCGTGGATATAATCCGCGGATAATTGACCGTCACTATTGTGCGATCTTTTCCTGCTGCCGGCGGTCGTTGTCAAATCTCACCATCTATAAGCCCGTTTACAATCGAGGAGGATCACAATGAATGCCGAGGTCAGATAAATATTGCCAGTCAAAACCCTCTGACTTACGGAGAGCCAAGTTACACTGGTCGTGGAGGCGAAATCGAGAACGACGTTCGAGTCTATTTTAATGAAGTCCTCCTGTAACGTGGAAAGATTCAGTAGCTGCAGTAGGATACCCAGGCATACCCTTTACAACTTTCAGAATCCCCAGAGTGGACTGGAGAGAGCCAATGAGTAAGCTCGTGCGCGTACGTGATGGACTTCGTTATGAGGCGTTCCTCCTCAAGGTCGACAGGACGAGCGGCGGGGAGATATCTTCGAGACTGAGGACACTGTTGCAATAATGGGAGACTTCAAGGAACATATTCGGCGTCGCCCAAAAAGTTGATTCCCACGACTACGCCCATACTTACGTAACCGATTAGATGTCACTGGCAATTCTTTGTCGTAGTTTTCATCTTGTTAGCTTCCCCGTCAAGATGGCAAAAGGAAATGGTATTGAAAGGTCGATCCATTTTTGTTTCTAAATATCTGGTTTACAGTCCTCATTGGAAGTGGCTTACCATCTTGATAACCTAACTTTTGTGTGGTCATCATGACTCTATTCTTACGGTTTACCTCAGGTTTACCTGACCATGACTCTAGGAAGCATGTAAACCCGGAAACGGTAACTTCCAAATTCTCACCTATCCTTTCCTTATTCTAACGTTCCGCTTTTTCAGCCACAGGGCTTCCCCAGTTCCCCAATAACAATCTCCTCCCTCCCATCCGGAACCCTCATCGCTTGCATTGCCAGACACGGACCAGGGCACTCCATCCCTCCTTCAGCAGTTCCGTCTCATGCAATCATCGCAGCCCTCAAATCTCTCGGTGTCCGCGCAATCCTCGCCTTCTCCGCAGTGGGCTCTCTGCGCGGGGAGTTTTCCCCAGAATCCTTTGTCCTCCCACGCAGATCATCGACCGCACCAAAGGCATACGCCCCTGCTCGTTCTTCGAAGGCACGCCGATAGCCACCCATGCTGCGTACGGCGACCCATTCAGCGGGAAACGCATAGAGAAAGTCCTGGAGGTGGAGGGAAGAGGTGACCGTGTGAAGTTGTTTGCGGATAAGTGCATTGTTTGCATGGAAGGCCCCCAATTTTCGACGAGGGCAGAGAGCCTCATGTATCGTCAGTGGGGCGGGGATTTGATTAACATGAATGTATTACCTGAGGCAAAATTGGCCCGGGAGGCTGAGCTTAGGTGAGTTTTCCTCTTTTCCATTTACTTAAACCATCTGATCGGACCGCGGTAACTTCACAGCTATGCGCTCATTGCCACAGTCACTGATTACGACTCATGGTGCCCCAACTCAGAGGCTGTCACTACTGCCGAAGTGTTCAAGGCACTCTAGGCGAACGCAGAAACACCTAGACACGTAGCTGCTACCATCCTCGAGGACCTACACGTCGCCATCAGTGGGTCCAACTCGGATGAAAACGCAACGGATCCCAATGCGATCGTATCTAACCAGGGAAAGGAACTGCTTCTTGAAGAAGTGGGGTCGATGAAATTCAGCATCATGCCTAGATCAATCCTGGAAAATGCGGAGGACCGAAGGAAACTCGTGTTTGTCCTGCCCGAGTACTTTGGTGATTCGGATGGCGACGCAGTTGAGAACCCTGCATGAGCATGGGATTCTTCTTAGATCTATAGATACTAGCTGAATATGGAGTAGATTCTCTGTTCTCCATTGACAATCCACAACTGGTTTTATACATCTCCCACAACCTACTACCCATCAGTTTCAGAAAGTACCCATCGTTCGTCATCCCGAATCTTCAACACAATCTTACCCTTCACTCTTCCCTCCTGCACATCCTGATACGCCTCCATCGCCTGATGCAGCCCTACCACCTTCTGCACCACCGGCCTCACCTTCCCCCGTTCTACCAATTCTCCAATCTTCGCAAGCTGCCCCCCATTCGGCTTCACAATGAAATACACCGCACTCGCCCCAGGGTATGCNNNNCCCCCCTCGCCGCCCCCGAGTCTCCTTCCCCCAACGCCCAATCCGGAGTATCCGTCGCCACAGCAATCACTCTCCCTCGATCCTTCACACACACACACGTCTGCCCAAGCGTCTCTCCCCCAAGCGTATCCAGCACAACATCCACATCCTTCTCCTTCTCCTCAAACTGCCCATGCTTATAATTCACCACCTCGTCTATTCCCAGGTCCGTAAGCAGCCTCTCGCTCTCTTTTGACGATGCAGTTCCCACCACACTCGCACCAGCCCACTTCGCGAGCTGCACTGCATACACTCCGACACCTCCCGCAGCACCCGTTATCAGTACCTTCACCCCAACATTAACGTCCTCCTCGAACTTCAACCTACCATGTGCAGGTTCGAACAGCAGTCAATGCACTCAGTGGAATCGACGCGGCTTCTCTATAATCAATCCCTCTCGGTTTGTGTGCAACCTCACTCGGGAGTGCAATGGTATATTCAGCAAATGCCCCATCACGCAAGAAGGACGTTAGAGCGAATATGGGGTCTCCCGGTTTGAAGTTACGACTCGTGGTAGGTTCTGAACCATCGGACTCGGAATGGTTGACCTCCTGGACTGTGCCGGAGACGTCGTGGCCCGGGATAGGCAAATTTCGAGCGTTCTCTTCCCATTTAAGTTTTGTCTCGGATGATGGTGGTTGCGTGTACGCGGATGAGGAGTTCGCCTGGTGACGGAGGGGGTTTGGGCACGGAAGGCTCGTAGATTAGTTCGGTGCCGGGTGGAGGGTTGTTTGTGGGGGTAGAAGAAGACAACGAGTGAATGCGTACGGCGTACATGTTGGAGAGATGCTGTGAAGTTGCCTATCCGGACGGATATTTCTTGGCGTGTCCAGGTACGTTGCTAATATTTCGTGCGATTCGAAGGATGCTGAGTACTGTATCCAGATAAATGGTCGAAACCGCTAGACGAATCGAGGATTCTGAGTGATTCGAGTCAGCTTCCTAGTGTTCTATGAACTGCGATACACGAATTAGTATTTATTTGCGTAAATTATTGGTCTCGCTTTTGCGATGTAGCGACGAAGTTGAGGCGATCGGACAGCGATCGGATTGCATCATCCCCTCGTAATCGGAGATGAACCATGTCATTAACCTCCGGGACTCAGCTACCCTGATTCCAATTGTGATGACGCTCAGTTTGCAGTTTTCGTGAAAAAAAAAAATGGTGATGAACAAATAGTAACATCCAACACCAATACGGCCAGCCGGGATATTTGAACTCTAGCATAGTATAACTGGCGTTCAAATCTCGAGAACCTCAGCTACCTTGGGGTCGCGAGGAATCATATTGATGCGGAATGGAACTGGTGACCGACCAGAGAGCCCGTCGTATTCTTTCAGATCGATCGGCTCTCCGGGTACTTGTTCCATCTTGAATGCCCAGAGCAGGTGTGAGATGCCAAGCCATAGTTCTCGTTCAGCTACGCTCATGCCTGGTCAAATGCGACGCCTAGGCAAGAAAGTCAGAATACGAACTCAGAAGAACCAGATTATACTTACCCGGGGCCAAACATCCAGTGATCACGCTCAAGGACATTCGCCAGATGGGTAGACTCCGAAGAAATTGTGCCGTCGTTGAGGTAACGACCAGGCTGAAAACAAGCACAGTCAGTTAGGATATTTACCAAATACGCAAGCCGGTTATACGTTGAATGTCAAAGGATCTGGATATCGCTGAGGTTTGTGGTGCATGGTGTACTAAAGAAGAACATGAGTTCCATCCGTACAGGGTATAAATTTAAGCACGCGAGTACGTACAGTGTTCAATATTATAACCGTATCTTTGGTATAAACTGCCCGCGATAGGTGAAGTCTTGGTTGTTTACATGCGGAGTGCCGAGCCAGAATGGATTGTGACAGCCTGTGGATCGTCGTTAGAAATTCGACGTCGTGAAAGAGAATATGCACCTTGATGATAGCTCGAAGGTAAGGTCCCGTTCATCTTCTACTGCAGGTAGGCGATTTCGGCCAACGACACGATCAAGTTCAGCATGGGCTCTTGCTTGAATATCTGGATATGACGGAATAATCGCAGAGAACCATTGCATAATAGAGGCAGTCTGAAATTGAAAGGATTCAGTACCGTTTTTTAAACACCGAAAACCCTTAAACCAATGATAATTCACAAACCGATTCCATGCCGCCGATCATAAATGCTGCGCAGATCATGGTCTTGTCAAGATGATCCAACCCTTCTCGCCCGTCTGTCTTTATCAAGGTCTTTGCTAGGCAGTCCGGGACATCCTCCCCGGAATTCATTCGGTACTCAATATCTTTGATCATTCCTCCATACGTTTCCACAATGCCTGTATGGAGCTTCTTCGCACGCATTGTCAGAGGGTTAGGCAGGTATTGAAGGAGCGGGATGAAGTCAATAAGATTGGATACGGGACCAGTACAATTCCTGACAATATGATACGTCAGCGAACATGAAGAGGGCTTGAACGAGTCATGATACTGACATAAATTCACGGGACAACCTAAGGGCACGTTCAATTATGGTGCCGTTTACTTAAATACCACATGTTTTGCCCAGAGGAAATTTTGGACTCAGAAATTTTTAGTTTTTTATTCCCTTTAGTGGAAATGCTCCTTTCCCCAAGGGGAACATTTCCTCTAAACCGATTTTATTTAAGTCAAGATTTGAGCAAGATTTTTTTTGATGAGACCCAAATTGGCACATAGGTACAGAACATAGCCAACATCAGTCAAAAGCTCGTGCGACGCGCTCAGGGATGCGTCGGTGTGATTTATACTGAGCTGAGCTGGACTGGCACACATGAAACTGTGCAGCTTGAGTCTGCAGGCCATCCCGATAAGCCACCATTCATCAGTACATTCAATGTTCCCAACGACGGATTGTACACTGCTGCACTGAGGCTAATGCCTTTGGCATGTTTTCCTTGAGAGTGTCAAATGTATAATCGCAATTATCACGAGGATACTTCTTGACTGCCCCCCTGAAATTTTCAATAAAGTTCAACTCACAATGGAACTTCGGCAAAAAAATACAGAGATGCCCTGCCACTTCGATGACTTCCTGAACCAGGGATTTCTGTTGTTGGAAATCATCCTGCAGTTCCAAGATCCTCTTGCAGCAACAGTTGGTTGAATCCATCGGGCACTTCTTGCTAGGGTTGCCGAAGTTCAGTTCAGTCCGGTTCTTGGCACTTTTTGCTAGGGCTGCGCACCGTAACCGTACCTCACGGGATGGACGGATCCGTAGTACGGTTACCGTACCCGTGCCGTTCCAGCTCAACTCAATCATCGAGACGGACGGTGGACGGGACGGACAACACTCGTCTAATCCTGTTACGAAACGGCCGTCAACGGCATTGAACGGGAATATCCGAATGAACATAGTTCACGATGGCCGCGCCGCCATCCATTTCAAAAAATATCTGTTCTTTCATGTTCCCTCTTTTGACCTCTGCCCGATGAATTTCAATCCCAGTCCTCGACAACCAGAACCTGGCTCCATTTGTTTCTGGGGTGTGACCGAAGGAATGCAAGGAACAGGTTACACGTCCATTTTTCACAGTGTAGCCATAATTTGGGTACTATTGATAAATTCAAAGAACAAGGACAATGCTCGATGGGCTGCTGGCTGCTGGGAATGGGATTGCTGCGTTGCAATTTCAAGGGAGGTCTCGAAATGCAATAAATAAATCCTCCATCCATGCGGTGGAGTCTTACAGCTTCGTCTTGCCATGACAGATCAACCCGCCCAAGGACCAGATGGTCAACTGCTTGACGCCTCCAAAATCATCTGGTTCAACGATGCAGATGATTCCCAACCTATTCAACTAGGTTCTTTAATTTTAATAATCATCATCTTATTCATGAACCAAACCTGACATAGGCTCTGCTGTTGCCGTTGAGAGGATCTTCTCTGGTGGACGGGACACGATCTCCCTCCATCGCGCCAGTCTCCATGCCGATACCATCCGTATTCTGATGCTTGTCAAGGAACGGTTGCATCTTGCACGCATGCACGCTGATACTGCACTGGGTCGTTGAGCTGTCGATTAGTCTAGATATTTAATTTATGATTGATTTTGTCTAATTGAAATACCGTCTACCGTACAACGGCCGTACCCGTTCCAGGGATCCAGTGAGTACACATGACGGACGGGGCATGGGTCAGCCGTACCTGTCATCTGACCGTCATATCGATGGCCGTTACCCGTCAGACGGACGGTGCGCAGCCCTACTTTTTGCGAACATTCACTAGTTTTCTAGAACCGAACTGAGAACAGAACAGAACAGGAAAGAACCGGTTCTCAATGGTTCTGTTCAGTCCAGTTCTTGGTTCGAACTGGTGAACTGAGATAAAAAAATGTAAAAAAATGCGCTACTCAGTTGTTTAAAATCTTATGTATTCGGAGGTACTACACTACGATGTGCATAAAAAAAACTATGCCCCCTCATGCAAACGCGAGGGGCCAGAGCAACAATATTAACCTGAAAATAAAATAAAATTCCCGCCCCACACAAACAAATAAAATAAAACTAAAGTACCCTCCTCGCAAAGGATGCGAGGGAGGGGGGTTAAAGGCGTGGGCCCACAGTACTGTCATGTTGCATCACGTTGTCGTTGCCATCCTCGCAGTCATCCCGCCGTTTGCTCGTCCCCCGTCTTGCTGGTGGTCCATTAGCACCTGCTTTCTGCCCTCACAGCAGTGGGGGCGGGTGCTGGGGCCGCATCGACCACCTGAAATCCACCCATGAGCACCGGTGGGATGGAGTGCTCAGGACATCCTGGGCATCGTTGTCATTCTCATGTCCATGCCCTGCCCCAACCCGTTTTGTCATGGTCCTCCGTCCCTATCCCTGTTGGCGTTGTCTTGTCCTGGTCCTGGCTCTCCTGTAGTTGTTGTCCTCCATTGTCCTACCACCCTCGGTTTGTTATTGAGCACCCACGATTCACCCTGCAAGCAGAGGCTCGCAGCAGTGTGTGGCGGGTACTGGGTCTTTGTCATCCTGTCATCATCGTCAGCAGTTCTAATTAGTACAGTCATTCATGCCTCTTTGGAACAACCAAATACTTGTGACCTTCGG
>QLOK01008154.1:0-11659 GCA_003313805.1 Tricholoma flavovirens
TTCCTGGACCCCCTAATAATGCTATCACTCTGTGGCACCAGGAAAATGTTATATGGTATATCCGGCGGCGTCACCGCTTCATGTGCAGGCACCGGTGCTGGCTCTCTTTCATGGCAGCTTATTACCACATTATATCCGGCGCCATCAAATGCTTCAAATGCTAGCCCCATCACTGCTTCATGTACTCATTCATGTGCTGGCGCCGGTGCTGGCACAATTTCACGGCAGGTTATTACTGCCTGCCAGTGCCGTCCTGGACCTGGGCCCACCCGCATGCATCATGGCCTAGGCCCACACGACTCCCTCCTGCCATGGGCCCAGTCCGCTACTGACGCATATATCGTGGAATTCCATCCCTCGGATGGAACGGATAGACCGTCAATTTTGACTGAATAGGCTGCAAGCAGACAGTTTGTGAAATATCTGAGAACCACAGGAGGTAAGTAATCTTTGAATTCAAGTATGCCTGTTATTTAATTTGTAAAGGACACAGTGATGGGCATGACAACAGCTCTTTCTTGGCTGTGTTCATCATTGTGCAAATCTGTGGAATGTATTCCTATGATGAAAGCTCCATGAAGCTAACACTGGCTCATCACACACTACCTTGTGAATACATTGAACTTTATCTCTGTTGATATAAATAGATCATGAAGCTGGAGAGTGGTACTGCCTCCCAGAATTTGTTGCCAAAAGTGTGCATCCTTGAAGTGACAGTATCAAAAGCTCATGGATACTGAAAAAAAGTGCTCACCAATGATATTAATGTGGTTTGAGAACAACACATATGTACATTTGAGTACATTGAGCAAACCTGAAGGCTGTGCAGCATGATGTCAATTTGACATTTGGTACTATGGAAAAGGAAGTAAGTGCCATAGTAAACTCTGAATCACTGTGAGACCCATTGATGTGGAAAATCATCCAGTATTTCAGCCACTGAGGTGAGGGAATTGAGTAGAAAGTAATCTGTTCCAAGTAGAAAAGTAATCTGTTTTGAGTAGAAAAGTAATCTATTTTGAGTAGAAAGTAATCTGTTCCAAGTAGAAAAGTAATCTGTTTTGAGTAGAAAGTACTCTGTTCCAAGTAGAAAAGTAATCTGTTTAGAGTAGGGTTTTCATTCTTTATGGCCATTGAAAAGAATAAAAATCATCTGGTTTTCAGAGAAAAACATACCCTAAAATTCCCCCTTGAAAGGGATGAGTTAAGAGGTTGAAAACACCTCGGAATTTGTCCATATTCATATCCCATTGAATTCATCCCTGTGGATGACTTTCATCTTCTCAATGTAGTAATTCACTACATTACAACCAGCTGTTTTTTGCCCTTTTTTGTGGGATTTTCAGAGGGTCAGGAAAGTGGTTATCCATCCACTTTGCAGAGCCATTTCATCATGCCATAGCAGCAAGTTTCCATGCTGTCCATGAAGTATTTTCACAACTTGCCAACTGAAACTATTCATACATTTAATGACAAGTTTTCACAATGGTAGGGAAAATTATTCAATCAATTCAGAGACAATTCTCATCACAATAGGTACTTATTCATCCTCCTCCTCATCACCTTTGAATTCCCCATTGTCCTCATTTCCAGCTTCAGGCTTGTCATCATACATATCACCATTTACAGACCCTTCGCGACCATTGCCCCCTGTGTTATTTGAATTACTGAGTTCTTCAAGATATCCCTGTTAGTGCGCTTGTTCTTAAAGCTAGACTTGATGAATTCTTCAATTGTCCATCCATGTGGGAATCACTTGAAATGCTCGTGGTGTTCTTGAGCCTAGGGGATTTGGGTGAAAGGGAATTTATAGAATATTAATAATCAATGATGCACCACCCCGATGACCTGGGCAATAAGGTGCTTGGGTTGGTGGTGCCATTTGATTGTGCATCAAGCCCAGCCTTGTTGACTGCATCTCAGACACAGCACTGCAAATATTCAGATCAGAATGAGTGTAAAAAAAGAAAGGAACTTACCCAAAGGGCACCATATACAGTCAAACCCCTCATAACCCATACCCCTCGGTGGATGGCCCAGGGTATGGGTTATGAGGGGTTATGGGTTATGAGAGGTATCACTAAAAATGGACTTGAAAAATCATTGAAAAATCATAAAAATTAGTAGAAAGAAATTAGGTCTACAGACTCGTGTTAAATTATGTTACTAACATATGCATAGACTATTTTGAATAATACCATCTATAATCTCTGAAAGAAGTCAGTTAAAACAGTTTCTTTTATACTCCTGGTCTCTTCGAAGTGGAGCAGCCTACTGAATGAGCCCAAAATTGCTTCAAATTTGTGAGCAATGGGGTCATTTAAGCCATCAGTGTAGTATCTGCTGATGGTTAATACTGCCTTGAGAACATCACATCGAGTTGGACAAGGCTCAATGGGTATATCCTCATTGACATCATCTCCACTGTTTATCTCAATGTTCTCGGATGCCGCAATCGAATCAATGACTGCCTGATAAATTTCTTTGTCTGATGTTTCTTCCAAGGTGTGAGATTCGCCAACTGGATTGAGAAGAGATTCAATGTCCATTCAGTTCTTTGCCTGAAGTGCCCCTGTAATGACCAAATCATCGAGTGCAGCCTCAATTTGCTTCTCTGCATGAGCAACTGGATCAGTCTCAGAGGAAGGATTGTGGAGAAGAGAAGAAATTGGGATTGAAGGCTGAATTGAAGCGGAATCCATATCAGGTAAGATTCCTGCCTTGTGCCAGCAGTTTCAAATAGTTGTTATATCAACATTGTTCCAAGCAGCATCTGCGATTCGCATTGCTTGCAACTGATTGATGTCATAAATTTCCACAGGTGTTATACCTTCGTCATAACGATCAACAGCTCGTTGGATAAATCTGGCACAGTAATGGGCTTTGAAGCATCGGATGATGCCTTGGTCCTTTGGTTGGACATGTGCGGTGAGGTTTGGCTTGAAGTTTTCAACTTAGATGTTTTGAAGGTTGGTAGGAACAATACATGTATGGCCAGAAAAGTTATCTTGAAGGAGGAGTATTTATCAATTCTTCTCTCAAAGTTCACGATCCCATTGCTGAATCCAGTCTTGATAGAGTTGAGCAGTCATCCAAGCCTTCGCGTTATTTCAGCAGTAACACCCCAACTGTGCACCAGTCTTCTTGTTGAAAGCTCATGGCTGTGCTGCTTTCCCAATGACAAAAGCTGGGAGTTTCTTGGACCCATCAGCGTTTGATGTGAATGCATACGTCAATCTGATCTTTTTGCCTTTTACTCCTGATTGTTTGCGATCTGACAGGCCTCTGTCTGGCGCCATTCTGTGTTGGAGTCAGACTCGAAGCCAGAAACAAGGAAATAGGTACATACCCATAAAAAAGACCTGTTTCATCCATATTAAAGATGTCACAAAGCTTGTATCCATACTTCTTAATGAGCTCTTGAATCATTTTTCTCTCCTGTTCTACAGTGCTGGCATTTTCTGATGCAGCTTCTCCATGTCACTTCATCTCCTTCAAGCCATTCCTGTCCTTAAAGCGCCCCAACCAACCATTGCTCAAATTCAATCTCTCATCTTTGGGAACACCAACCAAATCTGCAAACTGGTTCCATTTCTGGCGAAGAACTTCTCCAGTCAGTAGAATCCCATCACCCATTGCCTTTGAAACTGATAAGTACATCATTTCAGAAACTTCAGGATGCTCTGTTTGTCGAGCTTGTTTAGTGGTCGGGTCACTTTGGTGGTCTGTCTGTTCCCAAAGCTCACGCCATTTTGCTTCCTCTTTGGTCCATGACAAAACTAATGGCTGTTTAATTTTAAGATTTGGGTAGATCAAATTGAAATGCCAAGCTGTCTTTGATTGGTTTTGGCCGTTTTTGTGGTGCCAATTAATAATTTCTATCTGCTGAGCTAATGTAGCATTTTCTTTCTTTGCAAAAGCAGGAGCAGGAGCTGGCTTATCAGATTTCTTGATTGGTGCTTTAGGTTCATTCTCGTACATGGAACCTTTTCAAGAAATGTGAGTCATGTACATTTATTGAACACATAAAAACTTGACACTCGTACATTTCCATTTGTTCCCTGTGATCTTTGCTAAGTCACCTGCCCACTCCCTCAGCTTCTTTATGATCACCTTCCCATTTTCATCCAACAGTTCAATCCCATGCTCATAGTCTGAGGCTGACTCCAGGGTGTCAAGAACACATTGCTCATTGACTGTGTTTCCTTCATTATCCAACCAGTGCTCATCTGATGATGAAATAGTTTCTGCCCAAGCTAGTTTTGCACTGAGTTCCTTCTTGTGACTAAAAGTTTATTTTTTGAGCCATTCAAATGGTGGTGCATCACAAAGCTTATTTTTTAGGCTATTCCATGACTTGCCATGATGACCAGCAATTTGAGAACATTAACTAAGTCTAATATGGTAGGCAAAAAACTATGGGTTTTCCCCATGGATGGGTATGGGTTATGGGTTATTGCAGACCTAAGGGTTATGGTATGCAATTCCCTGTGAACCAAGTTGGTAGATGGCTGGAGCTATGTGAAATAAGGGGTTATGGGTTATGAGGCATATGGGTTATGAGGGGTTTGAGTGTAACTCATTATTGTCTTTGAGGCCCATTCTATCCTGAAGGTTGAACCCATTGCCAGCAGAGCCCTTCTCCAGCCGTGGTATCATTAATCCAACATTTTCTTTCATGACATTGGCCTTACACAAGGCTGCATTCTCAGCTAAAAAGGTCAACATGGTATATCATGGCAGAGAGCAATTGTGCTCACCTGTAAGTTGTTTGATCTTGGCAGCAAAGACTTCTTCATTTGATTTTGCACCTATTGAAGGAAGGCAATAAGTAAAAGTCTCAACAGAAAATAAGATACTCACTTCTGGGACTTTGTGTCTTGAGCAGCTCCTTCTTCACTGTCTTGCTAATGGCATTGTTGGCTTGCTTATTTGACTTCACATCTATTCAAGTGAGGTGCTAAGAACCTTAATGGAAACAAAATATGATACTAACTTGTAGTGCTGGGCTTCCCAACCACATTTGCTTTCGTTTTCCAGCCACTAGTGGTCGATGCTAACCTTCCCTTTGCTGTTTGTTTGGACTTTTCTGCTGAAGCTTTAGCCATGACAGTAAGTTGAGGATGAGATGCAATAGAGGATGAGATGCAATAGAGGATGAGATATGATATCCTGTCCTTATATACCCAAGGAAAGGGATGTTCCACATCCAAGACACTGGGAATGGCCCAATGTTTGTAAAAAAAAAAAGGTCCACAAAATCAATACTGTCAGGGTTGAATTTAGCATAAAATGGAGAGGAATGGTGACCATGTACCGTTTTACAGCCAGACCTCAGGATGTTGCCAGGGGACACCAGTGAAATGGTATTGTAAATTCACATATTTAGCAGAAGGAACTTGACGAAGAAGCACAGTGCTAGGTACTGTCACTTACTGCCAGGGGGTGCCAGTGAAACAGTATTGTAAATTCACATGTTTAGCAGAAGGGACTTGACAAAGAAGCATGGTGCTATGTACTGTCGCTTAGCATTGACTGGATCTTGCATTAAACGTTGGGTAACATACAACACACAACTGTTAGCAGAAATGTTATAAATCATTGGACAGAGAGTGAGAAATTTAGATCCACAACCCACCATGACAACTCCAAGCTCCTGTTCCTCATATATCACTGCCAGTACCATTCACAACTGCATCATGTATGACATTGACAGCATAAGCAAAGGCAAGGGTAATGGCAGGGAAAGTGTGACTGAACCTGATACAGAACCACATGATGATGAGCAATGGGATATCAGGCCAGAGAATCAGCTTGGGCTGCCAGAAAATTAGCATTGAGGTGTTCACCTTTTGGATTTTGACAGTAGTGGGGAATCTAACAAAGAAGGTAAGCTCCTGTTCAACTGCAGAGATAATTTGGGTTGATGATTCAGCATAGGCAATGTCAAGGATGTGAACTCCGGTGTACAGGTGGACCCAGTCACCAACAGCAGTGGAAGCAGAATAGCTGTTGATTTTTTCCCCAAATCAGAAGAAATGGTGAGCAGGATCTATTTGCTTACTTTCTTGGACGGCTTCGAGGGCAATATTTCTATTAGGATCCACATAGAGGGCAGCCATCATGTCAGCCCAGTCTTCAACTTCAATTTCCAATTGAGTAAACAGGGAGGAGAGCGAGAGGATGCAGGTTTTAGGGAGGGGCCAATGCCTGATTGCATGTGAGAGAAGCACCAGAGACTAAGCACATAGATTGCCTTGTTGATTGTCAGCAGCAACTAGTGGTTAAAGGTCCGGTCCATAGGACTGGAAAAAAGACCGAAACTGGACTGAACTGGACNNTTAGGACAGGACCAGTGGTCTATTTATGGACTGGTCTTTTTCAGTCCAGTTGCAGGTCTTTCATTTTCAAAATAATGAAGGACCGCAAAAAGACCGGTTTAAATCGGTTGCAACCGGTTAAACGTCACATTAGTTACACACCCTTGTAACCCTGATTATTACCTTTAATTTGACCCTTGGTTCATCAAAAATGGTTAAGAATTGAGAAAGATATCATCAAATTCATTTTGGTATGAGTATTTTTTCACTCAACTTGTACTTTGACTCTAACTCACTCATATTTTACTCATTTTGGCTCATTCTATTTTTGGATATGGGTATTTCATGTAGGAGAATATGCTCACCATACATCAATATACAGTGCCCATCACATAATTTATGGTTGTCACATTACATTTGCCTGAGTCTTTAGGAGATGCAATTCAGTTTTGTTCATAGCTACATCAAATATTAATGAAATCTCTTAGAAATGGGATCAAAAGCTGGGTATTTACAAGATCTATCATAGTATATTATTAGTTTAAGGTGCCGACAATGGTTGTTGATATATAGATGGTTTATATTGTTATGACAAATTTTACACCAAAAAACCGGTCCAAACAGGTCTTTTTCAGTCCATGAACTGAAAAAGACCGGTCCTAGGTGGTCCGGTTCAGTCCCCCCAGTATCTGGGTTGGTCCTGGACCGGTTGCGGTTGCAGTTGCCCCATTTGGAAGTCAAAAACCGGACCAGACCAGACCTTTAAACACTAGCAGCAACATCCATCATGCTGTCCTGGTCCTGGGTGGCAAGAGATACTGAATAAATTTGCTTGATCTGACTGCTTGCCATTTCAGTGAATTTGTCATCCAAAAATTAGGTGTGATACTAAGAAAACATGAAGACCAACATACCTGACTTTACAGTATTGCTATCATGTGAGGTGAGTCAAAGCTGCAGCTTACCAACCACAACTCCAGCTCAAAAGCTGGTTCGCCCATATTTGTATAGAAATTATTTACTTATATACATTATAAACGTAAATTAAATCTATTTTGCATGTATTTTGCAAGCCTGCTCACAAAGGGCAGTCATAACCGATTTCTTGATACCCAGATACCCAACAACCCAAACATCTTGTGCAATATCAACAAACTGTCTGCCAATTTCGCACGCCTTCCCACTCTGTCGCCAACCACCATCATCTCCGTTGTCCACCCTCATAAGTGTTTTTCCCTCCTTGTAGTTAGTAGCATAGAACATAAATTGGGTTGTGGTGAAAGCCTAGAAGGGTGTCAAAAGACACTCAAAAATATGAATAGAATGTCATAAGGTAGACTGTCTACCTTAGTGGAACTATGGATAGATAGTAGATATTGTAGGCCTACACTACAGTCTTGCATGACATTTTCTTGAATGATAAGCTGATGCTTTGTGATGCTAGGTACAGATAGCATCACTCAATTGTCAGTATGAGCCAGGTACAAGAGTGAGTTATTCAGTTTTAGAATATATGTATGATGCTCATTCAATTCAGGTCCCCAGATCTATTCATCACTTTGTCACTATTGAGGCTGGGGTGGATGGTGGAGATGATTCGGACAGTGGGAGCGAGGAATGGGATGCAGGTTCATACTATTTTCTAGTAGAATCTACTGCAGTACTCATGGACACAAATCATACAGACAACTTCATTGATGGAGGGATCTTCGTGATTGGCAGGGGGGACTAGGTGAACTTTTAACCAGGATTTTGGAACATTCACACAGTGCAGTGGGGTGTGCCTTCAACCAACGACAACAGTGTGTCAACTAGTTATACTGCTACTGCCATAGATCAAGTTGCAAGATTGCCCAGGCTGCATGAATACCCATTGTGGAGGGTTCGCTTCAGGGTAAGTCGACTCCATCTGCTCATGACAAAATTTTAAGCAATCAACCAGTTACAATCAGCAGGAGGGACTGGGTGAACCTTTAACCAGGACTTTTGGAACATTTGTGCTGCACAGTGGGGTGCTCCTGCAACCGACAACAACAGCATGTCAACTACTACTGCCATAGATCAAGTTGCGAGATTGCCCGGGTGGGTCTAGTGTTTTAAAGGCTGGTTGCATGGACCGAAAAAAGACTGGCAACCAAACCGGACCCAACCACAGTCCGGTCTATGTGGCAGCTGCAAAGGAAGTGGTTGTGGACTGGTCTGGTTGCCAGTTGCATTGTTTAAAAGATATTGATGGACCGCTAAAAGACCAACTGCAACCAACTGCAACCTGTCTTTGATGGGTAAGTATCAATCATCAATCATCACACTCAACTAGGCAATGGCACAGGTTTGAGTCAATGGGATCTGGGTGAATACTCATCTGTTTCCTATGATCCTATACTTGTTTGACTCTATTATGGTGTCGTTTGAAGGTCCTGTTGAGACGAGAGGCCGGTGTTTGTTTGTTCTTTTGCAAAGTCTACATCTTGTTGAGCTGGGGGGTTGAGATAGACACTTGAGATCTCAGTGAGTATTCATCTATCTACTAGGATCCTATACTTATTTTGACTCTATTATGGTGTCGTTTGAAGGTTCTGTTGAGACAAGAGGCCAGCATTTGCTTGTTCTTTCACAAAGTCTACATCTTGTTGAGCTGGGGGGTTTGAGATAGAAACTTAAGATCTCAGTGAGTATTCATCTATCTACTATGATCCTATACTTATTTTAACTCTATTATGATGTTGTTTGAAGGTCCCATTGAGATGAGAGGCCAGCATTTGTTCATTCTTTCACAAAGTCTACATCTTGTTTACCTGGGGGGGGGGTTGAGATAGAAACTTAAGATCTCGGTGAGTACTCATCTATTTACTATGATCCTGTACTTATTTTAACTCTATTATGGTGTTGTTTGAAGGTCCCATTGAGACGAGAGGCCAGCCTTTGCTCATTCTTTCACAAAGTCTACATCTTGTTTAGCTGGGTGGGAAGTTGAGATAGAAACTTAGCTAATGGGGACCCCTCACATATTGTGGGGGGATTATATTTGTCTTCTGTTTTCCCTCTGTAGTATGTAGCACACCCCTGTGCCACTGCAAGCCTCTGCTCACAGGGTGTGTATGTAGTCAGTAATAAGCACTTCAAAGTTATAGTTAGCTACTTGGCAGCCTGGACCAGTTGTAAACCGGTCTGGACTGACCCATTGCTGGACCGGTTACAAGCAGTCCAGCAACCGTTAGGCAACCATGACAGACCAGTTTATACCAGTCCAGTCTGCGGTTGTGTCTAAATTTTGAAATACATGAACCGGTCCGGTTCACGGTTGCACTCTGAGGTGGGCAAAAAACCGGACCAGACCAGACTTTCAAACACTAGGTGGGTCCATAGCTGCAATCAGAGCACACAACTTTCAACCAGTTCTGGGTAGCTCTGTTGCCCCTGCTGCAATCGGCTTGTGGCCCATGGTCTTGGTCTGGCCCATCTTTTTACTGATTCAGCTTCCGACTTTTTGTTCTTCTCAATGGTGAGGATTTGTGTTTCTGGTATTACTATTAAAGGTCAGGTACTTGACCACCTAAGCATTCCTGGTGGGCACCAGATTTAATAAGCAATGGTGAACTTGTAGGACTTCACTCAGACGTTGTCTAAGGTGTTACGAAGGGAATGTGATATTATTGGTATTTTTAGGCCTCGTGTGGCCTGCGCTATGAATATTTTCTGGCGGTGGGTACCAAATTGGGCAAACCTGGGAAGTCGCCCACCTGTGGGAACCTATGATCAGATAATGAGCATCTTCATCCTCATCTGTGCAACACACTACATGTCATCTCTGCATGCTAAAACGTGTTTATATGTATAGTTGTAAGTCGAATCTACCAAAAAAGAACTGTTCTAAGCTACTTTTGCCTGCCAGCAAGCCTTGTACTGCGCCTTGTCAATAACCCTTTCCCAACAACATTTCCACTCTCTCCTGGCTCCACGCTTGGTTCACCGTCCAAAACAGACCTCGATGGACCGGCTTCAGCATTTTCGGATTGAGCAGTTTTGTCCTGGGTAGTGGTGGATTGCTCCTTGGATGCCAGGCAAGGTTGCTGAGATGGTACGACTGTAGATGCTAGGGTGGCTGCGAAAATTCCAACTGTTGCGGTTTCGACTGTTGCGGTAACCTCACAAAGTCCTTGTGGTAATTGCGACCTTCGAATGGCATTGTCTGGTGGCTGATTGCTTGTATCAGGTGAAGGAAGCACTACTGGTGGTGTGAGACGTGGACGAGGTCTTGGTCAAGGATGGACAATCGGCGGCACTTCATTCTCTTCCTCATCGTCATCTGGTAGGAACCTAGGTGCATTTTTCCTGCATGCACGTGGTTGATGAAGGTTCTGTTGAGTAACACCCATTTCCAATGTCGGTATGTTGTCACGATCTGTCAGAGCAGGATCGTCTGAAAGCTGTTCTTCAGAGTCACTGAAATCGGAGTCCTGAGCAGTCAAAGTTGCTGGTCCAACAGCATCCCCACATACACTGCGACCACAACCACGACCGCGACCGTGCCCACCCCTTCTGTGACCTCGTGTTGCCATCCGCTCAGCCAATATTCTGGCCTTCTCGGCTTCCTTCTCAGCTTTCTTTGCCTGACGTTCCACTGCCTTTCGTGCCTTCTCCTCCAACTTCCTCTCAGCCACAACCTGTTTATGGTAATCATCAATTGCCTTTCGTTGAGCCTTGAACTGTTCTGACGCTTCCTTGAACAGATCGCGCATTGCAGATTCCCATGTCTGTCGAGCAAGCAAATCCATCATCTCTGGTGCGGTCATGTGGCGTGCTTGGCCCGAAGCAAGTTTTTTCGCAGCCTTCTGCTGGTTTTTGGTGAATGCTTTCTGATGCAACCTTTCATTCTCTATGTCCATTAACTTCATCTGAGCATAGTCCTGCTCTAGGACGACCCCAGCTCACTCAATGATGCCTTGTAACATTGTGTTCTCTTCTCGGAGCGCTCGACGTGAGGCTGAATTTGGAAGTGGAGGTGGGACCTCGATATGACACCACTGTCTTGGCTCCAGCTCTGCAGCTATGTTCACCTCTTCGTCAACTGTGGAAGCTGTGGGGTCCGCACTAGTGGGGTCTGCAGGAGCACTGATATCAACATTGGCTGCTGGAGCAGCTGACACTGCAGGAGATGGAGATGGAGTCGGAACAAGGAGTGAAGGAAGCTCAGCTGGCAATGGTTGTGCGGCTTGGGTCGTCGTGTTTTTAGCTGGCTCAAAGGCAGATAATGGGATCACATTCCGATCTAAAGGATAGATACCTGTCTTTCTGAAAGCAGATTGGATGGTTGCTGGCTTGAGAGCTATAGTTCGGGC